>JALIGW010000009.1:21951265-22228765 GCA_023053685.1 Diadophis punctatus similis | reverse complement strand
TGAACTTAAATCAATACTCAACACAGTTCAACTGTTCAGCAGTGACATCAAAATGAACTTTGGACTTGAAAAATGTGCTATATTATCCATGCAGCAAGGAAAAATAACAAAATAGAAGGAATAGAACTGGGAAATGGAAGCATAGTGAAAGCATTAGCAAAGGATGATGGTTAGAAATACCTAGGCATATTGGAAACAGATAACATCTTGAATGGAAAAGTCAAAGAGTCAACGCAAAAGGAATACATTAGGAGGGTCCGCAAAATATTAAAATCAAAGCTGAATGCTGGAAACATAATTAAAGCCATTAATACATGGGCAGATCCAGTGATACACTACTCAGCTGGAATCATCAAATGGACTTTGGCTGAACTGGAAAACCTGGACTGAGAAAAGACGCAAACTTTTGAATATTTACCACGCTTTACATCCACAAAGTGACATCAGCAGGTTGTACCTGCAAAGAAAAATAGGAGGCAGAGGGCTATTGCAAATCCATCAAACTGTAGAAGAAGAAAAACAAAGTTTGAATGATTATGTGAACCAAAGTACAGCAAAATTGCTGCAGGCTGTGAAAACTGAGAACATTATAAAAACAACAAAAACAAAGGCACAATATAAGGAAAAACAGTCTGATGACAGATTAAATAGATGAAAAACCAAAGCTTTGCATGGACAACACTTGAAAAACATTGAAGGAAAATGTGATGACAACTTTACATGGGTATGGCTTAAGATGGGAACCACCAAGAAAAAAACGGAAGGTTTAATACTTGCTGTTCAAGAACAAGCACTACAAACTAATGCCATGAAATGAAGATACAAAAATCCACTGACAATCCAAACTGCCGACTTTGCAACGACAAAGTCAAAATGTTTCACATTTAATATGTGAATGCATCAAAATTGCACAAACTGATTACAAATCTAGACATGCTCGAGTTGCTAAATTAATCCCCTGGTCATTATGTAAAAAATACAACTTACCTATATCCAAAAAGTCATGGGAACATAAAATGGAAAAAGTTATCGAAAATGAGAAGGTGAAGATCTTGTGGGACTTTTGAATACAGACGGATCGTCATTTGGAACACAACACGCCAGATATCATAGTTGTCGAAAACCGAAATGTACAAATTATTGATATTGCGGTACCAGTAGATGCCAGAGTCAAAGAAAAAGAACTGGAAAAAATCACGAAATATTGTGATCTGGCCATCAAAACTACGTGATTATGGATTAAACATGTAACAGTGATACCCCTTGTCATCGGGGCACTTGGCACCATGTCCAAGAATTTTACACAGTACATCAAGAAATTGCAGCTTCCTGCAATAACACCAGCAGAACTGCAAAAAACTGGCTACTTGGAACATCATATATTTTAAGAAAATACTTGGTCAATACCTAGGATGCTGGCAGCAACGTGTAACAACAATCAGTGCCAATTAATAATATTTGTGATATATTTTTAAATGTTCAGTTGAATAATAAATAATAATAATAATAATAATAATAATAATAATAATAATAATAATAATAATAATAATAATAATAATAATAATAATAATAATAATAATAATAATAATAGCAGCAGCAGCAACAACAAAAATAATAATAATTCAAATTAAAGTGTCACTGAATGATGGATTTTAAAAAAAATTTCAAGCTTCCTGGAATCACTTTTGTGTGAGTGGGATGGTTACTTAAATGTATTTAAATAAATAAATAAAAATATAATCCTGTCATTTTGGGAGCATTATTAAACTAAATGAGGTTTTCTTCTGAGGAAGTAAGCTTCAGAATTGGGTTGTAGTGTTTAACATAGGTTGGATTTTACTTGGTAACTGAAGTCTCTAGCCATCTGTCTAAATGTAGCTGTTCCTGTTTTAAAGTCACTCATTGAGTTTTAAAATGATTTAAGCCAGGCAGGATAATCACTCCATATTGACAGTACTATGGATAAAGATGGCAGTTTCCCAGCCGTTCCTCCTGAATTTGGCAGTTTCCCCTCTTCTCACCATTTCTTCTGGATCCTGTAAGCCAATCAGTTGCCTTCAGGGACAGGAGGCACCCTTACTTTCTGCTCACATAGAAGTAATTCAGAACCACTCTAGCTCCTCTGTGTAGAATGAGAAGAAGGCCGTTGTAAACAGCCAATGGTCTGGAGCCCAGCCTGTCCTACACCTGTGATTTCTAGATAACTGACATTTGAAATATCCAAATATATGCTATAATTTAGGAAAAAAGCAGTATTTTGAACTATTTTGAAGACTTTTTATTACATAGTTCCCACATTGCGCCAAACTGTGGATAACCAGAAAATTATTTATGGAATAAATCACAATGGCTGGATTCACAAAATGTGAAGGGAAAATCTGAATATGTAAAGTGTATTGAGTCAAATGTGGAAACCATCTCTTACAGTTTTATGTATTTTGTGTATTTAT
Source organism: Diadophis punctatus similis (assembly GCA_023053685.1). Taxonomy (NCBI): domain Eukaryota; kingdom Metazoa; phylum Chordata; class Lepidosauria; order Squamata; family Dipsadidae; genus Diadophis; species Diadophis punctatus. The sequence continues at coordinate 22,226,315 of JALIGW010000009.1, read as the reverse complement.
CATTATTCCTAATGCATCGTTTCAGAAGAAAAGTTTTGTTACAACCATTTGTGACATTAAATATACCAAAGATCAACAAACATGGCTTTTGAAGATTTTGCAAGCATCTTTTCCTGCTCTGTTAAACCCATTATTGTGGGAGATAGCATGCATGAAACAAGATTGGTCTTTGAAAAGATTACACAAGAATAATAGTGACAATTCACTTAAACCAGAGTTGTACCAACCTGATGAATTGATAAAAGCCTTATTTCCATACAACTTTAAGGCATGCATTTATTTCATAAATCACAATTAACCAAAATTAAATAAAATATATTAAGCATAACAACACTTGCAAAGTTTAGGAATGCTAATACTTTTTAACTGCAGCTAACTACTAAAGTTACTGGCTACTAACACTAATTAGCAGAAGTACAAAATACATCCCAGAATTCTCTATCATAGATAAAGAGGGACCTAAAACTTGTGACCAAATTAGGAGTTCACAGTTAAGTTTGCTCTAATTTGCTAGCAACATATTCCTTCAGGAAGAACCTCCATTCCAGGATCTGGAATTTGAATCTGAGATATAAATAAAATGATAATGCCACAGGAACATTAAAATCTCAGACTAAAGTTTTATTATCATTTTTTCACACCCTTTCCTCATGCTTAGACTGCATCTTCTTTCGACAAACCTCTTTGGCTTAAGGATACTTATCCACCTCCTGATAAACTTTACAAAAAATTCAGCAATGATGAATATCATGATGAAGAATCCTCCGAAGAGGAAGTGATATTTAGTCGTGAAAGCGCAAGGTATTTTTCTTTTCTTTTTTCCCCTTTGGCACATATTACAAGAAAGAAATTCACAAAGCATGATGATGATGATAATGATGATGATGATGATGATGATGATGATGAGGAGGAGGAGGAGGAGGAGGAGGAGGAGGAGGAGGAGGAGGAGGAGGAGGAGGAGGAGGAGGAGGAAGATGCGGATGCATTTAATCATGTCCAACTCTTGGCAATTCTATGGACCAGGTCTTGCCACATCTTGCCATATATATATAAGACTATGTATTATAGGACATTCTCTGCAATAATGTATTTTATTTTTAAATGTAACTACATTTTCCTCATATTTTAGCAATCCAAAAGTGGAGATATTAGAAACAGCTGCAATTGATAAAGACCCAGTTGTTGCAATGGTTTAGGTACCAGGCTAGAAACCAGGAGATGGTGAGTTCTAGTCTCACCTTGGGCATTAAGCCAGGAGGTTGACCTTTGATCAGTCACTCTCTGGGAAGGAGGGAATGGCAAACCACTTCTGAAATCTTTCCAAGAAAACCGCAGGGACAGTCCAGACATTTGCCAGCAGTCAATATTCATATGAAGGCATGTATACAAACAATGATTGTTAAATAAATAAATCTACAAAAATATTTATGTAAATCCCTCAAAACGACTTAACTTAGAGCAGGAATGCCATCTGAGTGCTGAACAAATTAAACAAACCAGTGTGCCTTTAAGATGCATCTTTAAATAGTAGAAACTTTAAGGCTCTAAAAGAACTGCAATAGAAGTCCTTTATGTTGGGATCAGATCCTGTTTTGTTCAAGGACAAATGTAAATTTTACATTGGATAAAATGAGTTTGTTTTTCTATTGCATCCTGTCCTGCAACAAACCTGTGAGGTAGATTTATCTCAGGAAGTGACTGGCTCCAAATTACTCGGAGGGCTCCATGACATTTGTGGAGATTTGAACTTGGGTCTCCCCACACCTGGTCCAACAGTTTAACCCAGTTATCCTTTAAGTCACACCCTCAGCTATGAATCAACAAGCTGAAGCAGAATGAGAATATATAAAATAAATAAAGGTATATAAGAACCAAAGGCTTTAAAAAAGGTAGAAGAGTCTGCTCAGACGTTTTGGAAGAGCTAGACATCAAATTCAATGAAGGTGAGGCCCTGGGTTTTGCAGCAAAATCATCTTAAGGTTCTTATGAGCAACTACACAATTGTTGCTACCTTTAGAGAAATTGTGAAATGCTGGGTTCACATAGGGAAGCAAAAGACCACAACTTTGTTCTTTATTAACCGTTTAAACTTGGATTAATTTGTTTCTGCTTTATCTTCCTAGGAAGATAATACCACCAGCAGCAGCAGCAACTGAACCTCCAGCTCTAACTCTGGCTCCGGCTGAAGCTCCAGCTCCAGCTCCAGCTCCAGCTCCAGCTCCAGCTCCAGCTCCAGCTCCAGCTCCAGCTCCAGCTCCAGCCCCAGCCCCAGCCCCAGCCCCAGCTCCAGCCCCAGCTCCAGCCCCAGCTCCTGTTAAAAAGGCCAGTTCAAAAAAACTGTGAGTATCTGTAGAGTTATATGTGTGGGATAGTATTCCTTTACTTGAAGGTAGATCCACCCATAGATCCTAATTCATTCAGTTTCTGAAAGAGCCGTGGTGGTGCAGTGGTTAGAATGTTGTATTGCAGGCTAACTCAACTGCTCACTGCCAGGAGTTCAGTCCTGACTGGCTCAAGATTGACTCAGCCTTCCATCCTTCCAGTGTCATTAAAACGAAGACTCAGATTGTTGGGGGCAATATGTTGACTCTGTAAACTGTTTAGAGAGAGCTGTAAAGCACTGTGAAGCAGTATATAAGTCTTGGTGCTATGGGTATTGAATTTCTTAATCTGATTTATATAAACTGATTGCTATACTAAGAGAGGCCATTCAAAATTACTAGCCCTATCTATAGGCAAGCAAGTTGGGATGGAGCGATATTTGGTTTAATTTGTTCAGGAGAAATTTTTCTCCAATAGATTAGAACTCATGGTAGCCACGTTCCAGAGGGCAATTTATCTACAGCATGTTTCTCAATCACAGACCCTTTAAGTTAAGTGGATGTCATCTCCCAAAATTCCCTAGCCAGCCATACTTAATATTAACATCTTAAAATTCTCGAGGTTGAGAAAATCTAAATCTAAATCTAAAGTGTAAAACTTCCTTGCATTTGAAAAGAAATGAGCCATTATCCTTCCAGGGATAATGTGTCCCTAGGAAGGACGCAATCTCAATAGTAACAAAGTTCTTTTTAACTTCTGTTCTGTTAAAACACCTTTCTCTTTTTTGTCAGATCTGAAAAAGAGACACCCACTAGTGAAACCTCACCAACGACTGAGTGAGTAGTAGAGTCTCTCAAGGATTATTTAACTTATAACTTTTTTTCCTCCAAGATATTTCCTGGGAAGGAGACAATCTTAGCTGCATCAGAATTCTTTTTAACTTCTGTTCTGTTAAAACACCTTTCTCTTCTTTGTCAGGTCTGAAAAAGACACTAGTGAAACTTCACCAAAGACTGAGTGAGTAGTACAGTCTGTCAAGGGCTGCTCTTTAACTTAGAACTTTTTCCCTCCAAGTTATTTCTAAGTAATGCTTTTGTTTAAAACAACATACTGTATATACTGTTACTATTGCAGCTTCAATACAACTCTATACACGTAAAAACCTTTGCATAGATAAACTAAATATAAAATACACTGCATGCAGAATTGTAACACCCTAATTCCTCCTGTACTGTAATAGTATGAAATAATCTGGAACAATAAAGAGTCCATTTTTAGTAGCTGAACCCATTTCAGATTCTAAGAGCATTCTGAATTAAAATTTTAAATTGGAGGAAGCAGAACTAGGAAGCAGAGGATGCCTCCTAGTTCTAGCACTCACTAACCAGGTTGAAACTACAAGGCAAAAAGCAGCATTCTTTCCAGACTGTCCTATTCCCCAAACCCAACTGAGAGTTTCTAGCTGAGTGCAGGAAACTGCCCAAAATAATTTGCTGCCCAAATTTGAGCAGCAGAAAGTGCCTACCTCTCTGGCTTAATTTATTTTTGTGCACAATAAGGAACATTTTATGAAATCTTTTCACACTATTTAGTGTAAATAAATGGAGTTAATGATGGTACAAAACTGATTTGCTTTCTGGTACAATAGAGATGGAGAAATGCCTCGCACAATGCTTTTGTGGATTGACCTCTTCTGCCACAAATTCATTTACCTGCAAACTCTGTTCCAACCTGACTGGGACTTAGCTAAAAAGTCTTAAATATGGAGTTGACTGTCCTCTAGGCCCAACAGAAGAGACCACAATGTGAGATGAAAGAGAACCTTCTTACCAATAAAATAAAATCCTCATGACTGAATTTGGAGAGACAGAGAAAAGCAAGTCACAAGCAGTAATATTTGGAAGGAAAAGACTAAAATGATAGCTCTAGTGCGTGAGGAACCCATACAAAAAGCAAGCTTACATACAAGCAATAACTGATGCAGAGACCTGCCTGCAACACAGGCAGTTCTTGAGGCTCCTAGAGTGGCCCATGTTACATCACTGCTCTGAGAGCTGCCCTGGTTGCTGGTTTGCTTCTGGGTGCAATTCAAAGAGTTGGTTATTACCCTTAAAGCCCTGCATGGCATATGTCCAGGCTATTTGAGGAACAGTGTCACCCCATTGAGGCTGGCCCACTCCACTCATGTCAGCAGAGGAGGCAAGCTTCAGGCCCCGTCAGTCAAGGAACTGTGGCTGCAGGGGTCCAGGAGAAGGACCTTCTCTGCTGCGGCTCCTGCCCTTTGGGACAACTTACCCTTGAGGTGAGATCGTCTCCCACCCTTCTGACCTTCCATAAGGTTAGACCTGAAGACCTGACTCTGCCAGATGGCTTGGGGCCCCAACAAGAGACAGCATCACACTGTGATGGTGAATTAAGAGGCAATCCAACCTCCCACCACCACCACCACTGAGCATCCTGCTCCCTCCTTCCCCATCTTTTATCTTTTAATTATCTTTTATCTATTAACTTTGTCTTTGATTATACCTGTTTTTATAATCTTAGAAATATTTTATCTTTTATGCTGTAAGCCTCCCAGGGTTGCTTAGGAAGAAGATGGGTGGCAATTAAATTGAATAAATAAACAGATAAATGACTAGGGCAAGCTGCCCAGGTGAAGATAAAATATTCAATTGTTGCCAGAACAATACTTAAATTCTGCTTTAAATTTTTCTTTTAACCAGAGCTTCAGAAGGAGAAGAAGAAGAAGGGACTGAAGCTACCTCTAAAAAAACGTAAGTAGCTTCAGTGTGCAAGTCGGGAGTATTTCTCTTTAAGAATTTTTGAAGTGATTCAGAATGCATAATAGGATATTTAATGTGTAAAACATCTCATAACCTCATCATTTTATTTCACTGTTCAATAGTAGAAAGAAAAAGTTCTAGTAGGAAATAGGAAAAGGAAGGAGAAAAACTAGAAAAGAGCAAAAACTTTTTACCTTTTCCCGTTTTGGAGTACCAAACCCGTATTACAACAGGGAGCAGATGCTCCTTGTAGTGTATATTCATTGTATGTCTCTGTTGCATACATGAGGATGCATTTTTCATTTTTCTATCTATCTGATTCTAACAAATTGGAGGCTTTTTAAATTTATGAATTAACATAAGAATCACTCTTATGGGAAGGGAAAGATGGAGAAAGAGGAAGTAGAAAGATGAAGGGAGAAGAGGAGGAGTGGAGGGAAGTAGGAAGGGGGAGAGAAGGAGAAAGAAGGTAGATGGGGGAGGTGGAGACAAGAGGGAGGGGAGTGTAAAAGAGTGGGATAAAGGAAAGCAGACTGATAAAACAACAGCACAATGTAGGTGCAAAATAGGATATGGTATTATGATTGATCAGCTAGAAATGCATAATTATGTGTGTTAATGATATGTTTTAAGGTATATGCATTGATATGTGTATAGATATTGTGGAGAGAAAAAAATTTCAAAAAAAGAAAAAAGAAAAGAAAGTGATGCTGCCAGACCCAAAGTAGCTATTGTAAGAAGATTCTACGGGTGGTTACAGAGGCCTTTTCTCTAGGAGCAACTGACTATGAGAGTGTTGTTGAAATGCAGTTCTGAAATACTGAAATTCTTGCTCTTCTCAGAAAAATAATGGCACCTCAATACATGGATATTACTTTAGAAGAACCTGAGAATAAGGGTACTGGATTAATGGTGATGATGATGATAATGATGATGATGATGATTTTGATGATAATAATAATAGTAATAGTAATAGTAATAATAGTAATAATAACAGCAACTTGACAAAAGTTGAACAGACTTATTAGAAGAATATGTAGTTTTATAAGCACATTGTAATATCACCTTTTATTCCTTTTATATCTACAGAAGTTCAGAAGAGGCAGAGGAGGAAGACGAAGAGGACGAGGAAGATTAATCCTATTTATCTAGAGCATTATTATTATATATTTTATTATTAAATACATTTTTCCACGCACCTTTTTATTGTTATTCTTGGCACAAGGCTTAAAAACATTTCAGACTAGCTTTTCTCCCATCTGGAGCAACTGCAATTGTGTTGGGCTAAGGTTCTTATTACTCATGGCCTAGAGCAGGGGTATCAAACTTGATTTCATTGAGAGCTGCATCAGGGTTGTGATTGGCCTCAGGGGTCCAGATGAGTATGGCCAGCTCAACATCGCTCTCATGGGGGGGGGGACCTGTTGTGATCCAGGCAGGGCTGGGGGGATCCATTATCTTCAGTGGAGGAAGATGAGACTAGGGTGATTCCCAAACCTTTGTCCACCAGAGAAGCCTCATCATCCCTCTCAGGCCACGTGGAGGACTCCCAGACAGTGGTGCAGGCTTCCTGGAGCCATAGGCAGCAGAGGGCAAATGCCCAGACCGGTCCTCAAACTCCTAGGGCACCGGGACCCCACAGTCAAGCCCAGCCAAGCCCCACTTTCTTGAAGGGCCTCCTGGCTGCACTTACCTCCTCCTCGAGGCTGCTGCAATTTGGGTGTCTTCCTAGACCTAGACCCACAACTGAAATTGGACCAACATCTTGCAGCTGTGGCTAGGGGGGCCTTTGCACAGGTTTGCCTGGTGCACCAATTGCAACCCTATTTGGATCAGGAGGCCTTACTCATGGTCACTCATGCCCTCATCACCTCCAGGCATGACTATTGCAATGCGCTCTACATGAGGCTACCCTTGAAGAGTGCTCGGAGACTTCAACTGATCCAGAATGAAGCTGCGCGAGCTGTGGTGGGTGCCCCGAGGTACACCCACATGACACCAATTCTCCGCCAGCTGCACTGGTTGCCGACCGGTCTCCGGGCACAATTCAAGGTGTTGGTTATTACCTTTAAAGCCTTATTATGGCTCAGGACCGGTCTATCTTCGGGACCGCTTACTACCACATACCTCCATACGACTGGTGAGTTTGGCTTCTGTGGGTCCTGTCAGCTAGACAATGTAGGCTGGCGGGCCCACAGGGGAGAGCCTTCTCTGTGGCGGCTCCGGCTCTCTGGACCCAACTTCCCCTGGAGGTCCGCACCATCCCCACCTTGTTGGCCTTCCGGAAGGCCATCAAAACCTGGCTGTTCCGGCAGGCCTAGGGATAATTGATCTTATTACATAAAAACTCTGAAGGTCTCCCCTTTTACGATAAGTATGAGTGAAATTGCTTTTTAAATTTGTTACTGTATTTTAATACCTTATTATTATGGCTGTTTTTATCTATTTGTTGTAAGCCGCCCAGATTCTCCTGGGAGTTGGGCGGCATACAAATAGAAATAAGTAAATAAATAAATCTGACCCACGGGGCCATCCTGGAGCCAGCAAGAGGCCAACTCGCTCCCTCGACTCTGTCCCCTGTACATGGGCATAGAAGGCAATGAGCACGTGAGTGATGGCATCCTGGGTGAAAGGGAAGCGCTCAGAATGCAGTCAGCCAGTGGGGAAAGATGGTCCCCAGAAATGTGAAGCCACATGCACTCGTCATCTGTGCATGCATCAGGGAGGGGGGGCAGCCCTTTGCTGGCTCCAGGGCAGTCCCGTGGATCAGATCTAAGGCTGACTGCATTCCAGCCTGGATGGCCACCACCAGATTGTAGATTTATTTTATTTTATTTAAACGCTCTTATAGGCCGCCCAATCCCGTGGGACTCAGGGCGGCGTACAACATGAATAAGAAGCGTACATTTAAAAACAGTCGTCATTAATTTAAATTAAAAATATAATTAAAAAGAAGACATTATAAACACAACATTCAGGGGGAATCTGATTGTCCTATTCACCCCATCTGCCGGAAGAGCCATGTTTTTAAGGCTTTACGGAAGGCCAGTAGGGTGGGGATGGTCCGGATCTCTGGTGGCAGTTGGTTCCAGAGGGACGGGGCTCCCACAGAGAAGGCCCTCCCCCGCGGTCCCGCCAACCGACATTGTTTGGCCGACGGGACCCGGAGGAGGCCCTCTCTGTGGGACCTAACCGGTCTTAGGGAGGTATGTGGTAGGATGCGGTCCCGCAGGTAGCCTGGCCCTGAGCCATGTAGGGTTTTAAAGGTAGCGACCAACACCTTAAATTGCACCCGGAGGCTGACTGGTAGCCAATGCAGCTGGCGAAGGATAGGTGTTACGTGGGTGTATCTCGGTACACCCACTACTGCACGCGCAGCTGCATTCTGTACCAGCTGGAATCTCCGGATGCTCTTTGAGGGTAGCCCCATGTAGAGCGCGTTACAGTAGTCTAGCCGTGAGGTGACAAGGGCATGAGTGACTGTGAGCAAGGCCTCCCTCTCCAAGTAAGGTCGCAATTGGTGCACAAGACGGATTTGTGCAAAGGTCCCCCTAGCCACAGCTGAAAGATGTTGCTCCAATTTTAGCTGTGGATCTAGGAGGACACCCAAATTGCGAACCTGTTCTGAGGGAGTCAATTTTTCTCCCCCGAGAACCAAGGAGGGACAGTCGACATAGTCCTTGGGAGGCAATATCCAGAGCCACTCAGTCTTGTCTGGGTTGAGCCTGAGTCTGTTCACTCCCATCCAGACCCTCACATCGTCCAGGCAGAGGCACATTACATCAACTGCTTCACTGAACTGACACGGGGTGGAGATGTATAACTGGGTATCGTCAGCATACTGCTGATACCTCACCCCATGTCGTCGGATGATCTCACCCAGCGGTTTCATGTAAATGTTAAACAGGATGGGCGAGAGGACCGAGCCCTGTGGCACCCCGCAAACCAGGGGCCTAGGGGCCGACCTCTGTCCTCCTGTCAACACCGACTGCGTCCTGTCAGAGAGATAGGAGGAGAACCACTGTAAAACAGTGCCTCCCACTCCCATCTCCCCAAGACGACGCAGAAGGATACCATGGTCAATGATATCGAAAGCCGCTGAGAGGTCAAGTAGCACCAGGATGGAGGAATGACCCCCATCCCGGGCTCGCCAGAGATCATCCATCAGCGCGACCAAAGCAGTCTCCGTACTGTAGCCGCGCCTGAAACCCGATTGAAAGGGATCCAGATAATCAGTATCCTCCAATAGCCGCAGGAGTTGGAGCGACACCACCTTCTCAACAACCTTACCCAAGAAGGGTAAGTTGGAGACTGGACGGAAGTTCTTTAAATCCGCTGGGTCCAGGGAAGGCTTCTTGAGGAGGGGCCTCACCACCGCAGCTTTTAAAGGCTGTGGGATGGATCCCTCTCTCAAAGAAGCGATCACAACCGCCTGGAGCCAGCCGCGTGTCACCTCCCTGCTGGCAGAAACCAGCCAGGAGGGGCACGGGTCCAATAAACAGGTGGAGGCGCTCATCGCTCCTATGGCCTTGTCCACATCCTCAGGAGTGACAGGTTCAAACTCGTCCCATATAACAGGACTAAGACTCACCCCTGTCATCTCGGCTTGCCCTGTCCAAATGGAGTCCAGGTCTGTCCGAATCTGAACGACTTTATCCACCAGAAACTGGGAAAATTCCTCAGCTCTGCCCTGCAAGGGATCTTCAGCCCCCTCCTTGGCTAGGAGGGAGCGAGTCACCCTAAACAGAGCGGCTGGGCGGGAGTCGGCGGATGCAATAAGAGCGGAAAAATACGCGCATTTTGCCGCCCTTATCGCCACTAAGTAAGACTTAATGTAAGTTCTTAAAAGTGTCCGGTCAGACTCAGCTTTACTGGCTCTCCATCGTCACTCTTTAGGCACTTCATCTCCCGGAGCTCCTCAGTAAACCAAGGGGCCCTCCGGGATCCGCTGCCACGGAGAGGCCGCAAAGGCGCAATCCGGTCTAAGGCCCCCGTTGCCGCCTGGTTCCAAGCAGCAACTAGAGCCTCAGATGAATCGTGTACCAGGGAGTCAGGTATTTCCCCAAGTTCCCTCTGAAATCCTTCAGATTCCATTAGGCGCCTGGGGCGGAACCACTTAGTCGGTCCCGCCTCCTTGCGGTGGAGGAGTGGTGCCATGAAATCCAACCTCAGAAGGAAATGATCTGACCATGACAAGGGTGTTGTGACTAAACCCCTCAGCCTCAGATCATCTCTCCACTGCCCCGAGAGAAACACAAGGTCAAGCGTGTGACCTCCCTCATGAGTCGGACCCTGAACTACTTGGGTCAGGTTCATGGTTGTCATGGAAGCCATGAACTCCTGGACTGCCTCCGAGGTTTCACCGGGCGATGGCAAATTAAAGTCCCCCAGCACCATCAACCTGGGGAACTCAATCGCCAGCCCTGCTACCGCCTCGAGCAGAACAGGCAGGGCCTTTGTAACGTAGCTAGGAGGCAGGTACGCTAACAAAAGGCCCACCTGGACCCCTAAGTCCAACTTCAGAAGGAGCGTCTCACACCCAACAATCTCCGGGGCAGGGCTCCTTCGAGGATTAAGGTTCTGGCGAGCTATAATCGCCACTCCTCCACCCCTTCCCTGGGGTCGCGGCTGATGCTGTACTAAGAACCCGTCCGGGCACATCTCGGAGAGGGGAACCCCCCCCTCCTGGCCTAGCCAGGTCTCAGTGATACATGCCAGGTCCGCCCCCTCTTCCAGGATTAAATCCCGTACAAGGGGGGCCTTGTTGGTAATTGACCTGGCATTCAACAGCAGCAGCTTGAGCCCAGGGCCCTGACATCCCTGGTTACCAGGACCTTGGGTTGAGCAAGATGGAACCAAACCTGAGGGGCCAGAACAAGGAATCGCTTGGAGACAGCGAGTTCTCGTTCCCCGAGAGCGGCCTACCCCTCTGCTCCCGCCATACCTACCTCTCCCTGTTATGACCATAATACTCCCGCTCCCCCTTGTACCAGAGATCCCCTCCCCTCCCCCACTGGTCTCCCTCTCTTCCGGCAAACCATCCATACCACTCACTCTAAAACGGGGATCAGGCTCCAGAACCCCTCCACTTCTGTTTTCACACTCAGTAAAGGGGGCCGGGGCCCAAGCACCCGCATTCCTCATTCCTACCAATCAATCAGTCTACACATATGCTCCAAGAATCATACACTCATGCACCCACACAACATATCGGAGGTAGATTTACAAGTTTAAGACAAAGAGGAGACACCATCAAATGAGGGTGTAATATAAAACGGATCCCTGCCGTTACCCCAGTCTCGTAACTGTTCTGTCCTTTATCGCACAGCACCTTTGCGATCTTTATATGAGACTTTAACAGATGAGAGTCTCCAGTTCTCAGAGTTAGTGTGTATTTGTCCTCCTTCATAGAATAGTAATAATAATAATCGGAGTCCGGGAATCGATAATCCGGGGGGCAAAGAGCAATCTTCCCTATTCAGCTGTTTTTGGGAGTACAAAATCCCTCTCCCCTTGGTATAAGATCGAGTTCTACCTGAGGGGGGGATCCCCCGCAAAAAGTGCAAAAGCCAGGAGAAAATGCTAATCATCGCAATAGCCCCAATAATCCGCCACATCTTCGTCCTGGTCGTAATGATCTTCAAATGGCCAGAGACATCCACAAAGGTAGAGAAGGCAGAAGATGGAAAGGGGCCACAATAATTATTATCGCCTCAGAGTCTAACAGAGTCTGGCGGCTATGGGGGATAATGTAACAATTGGGGTTGTAAAACAAAATAACAAAATAACCCCCCCCCCAGCAGTCGCGATGTTAGCAAGCTCAAAAAAGGTGCCGGTGGTGCAAGCCTTCAATAAACATTCCCCAGAGTTACACAAGCCACCGCTTTGCCACTAAGCAATTAATGGCGGCCGCAATCTCCACGGTCGGCTTTGGGGACCTGGCAGTCGCAGATTTCCCTCACAGTCGAAGGACTAGCTCAAAGTGCTGTGCAGTCTGTCAATTTATAGTCAGTATAGAGACGTTCGATTGGAAAAGGCTCTCTCCCAAAAACGACCTCGATCTTCCTTGCCGCGTTTGGGAAGTTGATCCCAGCCTCTCACAATAACCTCTGGGGAGATTCCACTGTCAGCCGAGCTCCTGACCAACCAAACAGCTGGCGTGTCGTCCGAGCTCGCCTTCTCCCCCTCCGGTGGTGGGAAATCCGCCCTCAAATCACTTCAGGCGATGGATTCTCCTGATCGACAAAAACTACCGTCAGGCCTAAAAACCGGCCCTCACGACGTCCCTACCGCTTCAAGATGGGCAGCGGTCTCCGAGGCAGTCTCTGCAGTCGAAGACGAGAAGGAGACTAACGGCACTATCCGTGTGTGGCTAGTTGTTTCGCCACAACCCACTGGTGCCAGATATGTTCACAGTCCTTCCAGAGTGCAAAAAAGCTCTGGGCAAAGTCTCCTTCAAGCGAACGGCCGGAGAAACAGTCAGCTGTTTTGCAGAGCCAGATTTTCTTCCGCCATCTCCGCCGTGGGCTGGGCAGAGGCACTGCAAGCCAGTCCTTCACTGTTTCCAGAGTGGCTCCATGAGCCAGATCTAACCACATCACAGGCTGGATCTGGCCTGTGGGCCTTCAGTTTGACATGTCTGGTATAGAGTTTCCTGCTTGTGCAGGGGGTTGGACTGGAGGACCTCCAAGGTCCCTTCCAATCCTGTTATTCTGCTTCTAAACCTCTGTGAAGGAGGAATTGTTTTTTCTATCAGGGTCTACCTGGTCCACCCAAATATGGGAAGGAGCATACTGCTTCCATTTCGCCTTTCAGCCACAATCCAGGAATCTTCGCAGACTGTCGCTTTTGCGACAAACTATTTTGTGTTAAATTTATATTTACCGACAAAGAAATAAAGGGAGACTAATACAGATCTATTTCAAACTGTTTAGCTCTGATCAGCTAGCCATATACTTCTGGATTTGAACCTGGGCTGCTTGTATATTAGATAGATGTATTAACTCTAAGCCACAGGTCCGCCTTGCTTTGTCAGCTGTACCAGGGGAGAGATTAAGTGTTTTTTCTGAAGGAGTATATGAATCAAACTAATATTGGCTATTTGCTTTTATTATGAATTGCTTATGCTACTATATAATTGTTACTGATTAAACCAATATTTGCTGTTTTTTTCTGATATAATATACTGCTAGAAATCATTTGTTATGAATTGAGCTTTGTTATTGGCTTCTGCTTATTGTATACTGTCAGAAATTAGTTGTTAGGAACTAATTCTAGCTCAGTAAATTGTAACTTTAATACTGGTTGGCATTAGTGCAAAGTTTGTTATCTCGCTTCTGTGTCTCACTTCTATTCTTGGCTTCAGAGCTAGTAAGGTGACCAACTTTTTTACAATGAAAAGGAGGACAAATAAATTGGGGAAAAATCATAAATAAAAGCAACATTTTATTCATTGCAACAATAATACACTATAATATGATATATGCATAATAAAAACATTTGTAACATTTTATATTGTAATTATGCTTACATGCCTGTTAATTATTATTTAAATGAGTACTTTTCCATTGAATTAATATTTTTTGTCAATGTATCATCTTCTAACAATATATTGGAAATATCTGAACAAGAAATATCCTTCATATTGAATTTTATGGCAAGTGCTGCAGTTAGAGTATCAACATTCAATCTCGATTTCTCACTTGTCCAAAAATCATTGGCAATTGAAAAAACTCTTTCAACTGCTGCATTAGTTCCAGGGCAGCACAACGTAAATTGAACAAGTATAAATAAATTTTCACATGGAATATGTTCATTTTTGAAATGGCTGAAAATATCCAGCCATCTTTTATCAATTTCAGTGTGTTGATTTTCCCATTGTATTAATTTTTCAGAATTTAAATATACATTCAGTCTTCTAATTTCTTCAAAGAGACAATTGTCGTCTATTTTAATGTCTGGCATTTCTTTAGATAAAAACTCAAGATTCAATATCTGTCCAATATACTTGCGATGAAGTCAAAAAACACCATTGAAAACTATATTCTTCGATATATTGAAAACATGTTTGGTAAAAATTCTACACTTCTTTGATAAACTTTTCCGTTATGCCCAGATTTTATTTTTCTAAGTCTGACAATTTTCTTTTTATAATTAAAGGAAGAAATTTTTCTTCAAATCGAGATTTATATTGAAGGATAAAGTCGTTCAAAATAAGATTAACTTCTGTAACTGAAATGTGTTCACCTTCAATCTTTTGAATCGTTTTCTGAAAAATAGATGCTTGATTATATACAAAATACATTAATATCTCAGATATTTCATTATTGAAAAATAATTCCAGGATTTTAGGACATTGGTCAAAACTTTAAAAATATGAACGGAGAGGCTCAAATAATTATAGAACACGCTCTACAGCAGGTGTTAGAGCAAGCAATCTAACTTCAGAATATCCTAAAAGAATTTTGTATTCAACATTCGCTTCTTCACAAAATTGTTTTAAAGTAGCCACACAAACGGTAAAACGACTAAAATACAAATAAATTGTAGTTATTATTACTTCTACAACATATTATGGTTTCATTATGATTTGATGCATCAGATAAAACCATTACAAATGCTGCAATTTTGAAGTCTGCTGTAAGTATTTTATCACAGTAATTTTTAAATACTGATTTAATAATAGCCTCGCATTTTGTCCTGGTGAATTTAGCACTGTGAAACTTTTTCAATAATTTAGTTGTACAATCCATACTACGAAAACTTTGATTGTGAATTATGGCATGAAATGCAAATGTTCCCTCAATTGCAACAAACTGTTTTTCATCTTCAGAATAATTTGAAGTTTTAAAAAAATCTGATACTTTATGACTGGAAGCTGATGCATCTAATGATTGCTTATGTTTGTTGGTGGACAAGTGTTTCGTTATAGCTGCTCTGCCCCCATCTGCAATACAAAATTCTCCTCTGCAAATACTGCAGAAAACAATGGCATCTTTCTTTGATATGAGGAATGGAAATTCCTTTTTCAATTGATCGTTGAAATGGCATTTCCTCTTTTTTTGATTTTTCCATCCCTTAAATGAAATTTAAAATTTAAAATAAAATATAAAGCTACACAAACAATGCAAGCACATTATGAATAAATAAAATTAATTATTACAACTGAAACTTTAATAACATAAGCAAATAAACTTCACTAAAATTTAAATTTAAATTATTTTACACTTCTGTTGACAACAGGGTTGTATAAACTTGCAAATAAAAGTATTACTATTTGGAAATTATTAAAGATAATGAATTAATAAAATGTGAATTGTACTTACCTCTATATAATTGAATATTCACTGAGAAAGAAATAATTACCATGAGTCATTCAATTGCCGACGTGCCGTGAGTCTACTGCGTGCGTATGTGCCGTGTTTCAGTAAGAAGTAAACAAAGCTACTTGCGCGCGACGCTCTCTCTCAAGGTATCCTGTACGGAGCGCATGCGTCTCATAATCGCATCTTATACCGCACTGTACCGAGCCTTGATGAATCGTCATGTCAAATACAAATACGTCACATAACACGCAACAGATTAGTCTTCAAATATCAAAAAGGAGGACATGTAGGAGGACACTTTTTGAGGGAGGACAGAACTTACAAAAGAAGGACTGTCCTCCCTAAAGGAGGACAATTGGTCACCTTATATAAAAGCCCTGCAGTAAAACAGCAAGGGGGGGGTTGTTTGTGTGTGTTGGCTGGTGGCTGGCTGGCTCCCTCACCCCCCAAACTGGTCTGTGCTTGACTTCAGAGACAGTACTTCTCTTGGAATTTCAGGTGGTTTTTTGAGGTTCTGAAAGACAAGACATTGGTGTTGTAGTGTCTATAGGAAACAGATTGTTGAGAGATTCTTGAAAACAAGCTGAAAGACAATTATTCCAGACAAACCAACACAATGTATTAAATGTATTAAATCTGAACTGTAGATTATATCATATACATTAGGCTAAAGACCTATATAACACAAACATATACATTCTGTGTTGATTAATGGAATAATTTGTGCCATTATTATATACATGGAGTTCCTCCAGTATGAACATTTAATCATGCCACATAGCGACTATTCCATATGCAGGTGACATACTTAAATTTAGGCAAATGGTTAAAGAGCCGCCATAACAGTAATGAGACAGGGAACAACAGGAATAAAATTCTAATGTGTGCAGTCCTATTTATCAGTCAAAGTGAAGTCATATATCATCCAAAACAAAGTCACTGTTTTGAAAATTGTACTGAAATCAACAATGCAAACCAGAAGACCAAATAGATTTTCACCAGGAGTAAGCAATCTATGCTGTCCGTATGTTGCTAAACTAGCATTCCCAACAATCCCAGCCAACATGGTGGCATTCTTTGGTTTATCATTTTGTGACATTTGGAGGCCAGAGATTCTTCACCCACTCAGTTTATAAACTGGTTTATAAATTCAGTTTCCAAACTCAGAAATAATCAAGAGTGCCAGATGTTTCAATGTAGAGATGTGCTCCATAGAAAAAATTTATAACAAAAATAGGCTCTATTTTAAGTTTCCAATTTGGATAGTTTTTAAAAAGACAGCTATTGTTGCATGTTATGGGTGTGTGTGTGTGTGTGTGTGTGTGTGTGTGTGTGTGTGTGTCTTTGGGATCTTTTCTGCAATCTGCCTATCCTGTGTGATATTGTCCAGTCTGGATTATGTAAACCGTTGGAGATGAAAATTGTAGATAATTTTATGATTCTAATATATAATAGGATTAAAAAATTAATCACCATCTTGCCCTTAATAGACTCTGTGTGTCTACTGTGCGTTATTTCTACTTTCAAGAAGTAAAATCACTGGGGATATTTCAGCCATTATTTGAGTGATTTTATTGAGGCAGGATATAAAGCTGAGGTAGGGTGCTCTACTACTCAAGATTCAACCCCAAAATTCAATCCTATAAAAAGCAGATATCCCAGGGAATCTGTGGATAGAGCTAAATTCTATGAATATACTGTACTTCTGTAAGGCTTGAAGATAACATTATAAAAGCGAGCCAGCAAGAATGTTTGTGAGTGATGTTATTGCAAGAATTAATAGAGTAGCCATATCAGTCAATATCTTCTAAATTATTTAAAAACAGGGCTTCCACATTCAGACCCAATCTAGTAAAGATATAAATAGTTCACCAAGTGGATTTAACACACTGAATAAAAACTAAGGTATGAATCAGGAAGTCTTTAACTCAAACTTTTCAACTCTGCTCACAATGAAGCCACAGGTAAACAACTCTCTCTCAACCCTTGCAACCCTTTTAAATGAAGGATGATGCTTTCTTCCCAAACCCATAACCCCCCTCCCTCCAACTTTAACTCGATCTGGAAAGCAACCAATTGAGAGAGGCTGTTTCAGAGATTTCCAGGATTCCTGATAATTAGTTATAGTACCTAGGTAGGATTTAACAGTCCCAAGAAGCAATCCCACTGTTTTTCATTCAGCTAGATTATGCATATGACACACTATGAACACACGGTCTAAATGTTTAAGTTAAGACCTTTAAAAAGGGTTAGATTGAATTTATGGCTGATGACTTCCCAGCCGCATCCAGGTAGTTTTCCTGGCAGCAATACATAAGTAGTTTGCCTTGTCTTTTGGGTTCTTAATTTCCTGGTCTATCTGGCAGCTGTAGGATTTCATGGTGATCTACTATCCAAATAATAAATATTCTCCCTGCTTTGCGTTTCTCCCAGTCACCAGTCACCATAGGCTAGGGAACATTCGTTTTAGTAGGATTCATTGAACTGGCGATGGGAAATGACACCGATTTACTTTCCATGACAGACGAAAGCAAGAAACCTGCTGCTGCTGCTGCCAGCTCCTTCTCCAAATGCCACTGCTCCTTTCCTCCCTGGAATGAGGGCAGGAAGGGGCAACGAAGACCCCCCCCCCCACCTCCCGTCCATCAACTCTGTACCTCAACCGGAGATTGGCCATGAACTCCGGCATAGACACGGTGTCGAGAAGCACGAAATCTGCTTTGCCAAACTCCAGGCTCTCCAGCTCTGCCATGGCGCTGCCAGAAAGCCAGCCGGATGGGCAGCCACTCCTCTCGACGACCAGGAAAGACGGGCGATGTATAATCGAGCCGGGCACCGTAATCGCCGGTTGCCTGGCCAAAAGCGGGAGGGGTTTCTCCAGCAGCCACGCCCACACCTGAGCGGCCGCTTGCTACTGGAGGCACGTCGATCTCGAGGGCGGGAATTGGGCGGAGTTGACTCCCCACCAGACAGAAGCTACGCACAGATCGTTGCGACCTCTGAACAGTTGTACCGCCACCTGGCGGCCTAGATAGCTCAGTACACTCATGTATACCTTATAAAGTTCAGAAGTTTTTTTCATTAACTCGGTATCTACCTTCTGTCAGGCTACATCACGATTCTTTCTTCTTTGAAAGCATCATAAATAGGTGGACACTGAAGCCAAGAGTTACCAGCTTTTATTTAATGTCCTCAAAATCTTTGGCCAAGTTTTTCAATTTCTCCTTGTTATATATAAAATCCCTATTCTTCCAAGGTTCAGATATAAGGATAGTAAGGTGACCAGATTTTAATATTTATAAAGCAGGACACCATTGAGGGGGGGTTCTAGGGGAGCAAGATGGGAGGTGTCCATCTCTCTTATCCTGCAGCTTTGTGCACCCCCCCAAACACCCCCCTTCATTGCAGCCAGGGGTGGGTTCCTACCGGTGCGGGCTTGCCTGTTCATCGCTGCAGAAGCTGGTGGTGTTCGTGGCGCGAGGCTTCCCCGCCCGCTTTCCCCAGCCGCCGGGACGCCGTCATTTGCGTTATTTTGCCCTCTGTGCATGCGCAAAGCGCTCTGCTTGCACAGAGGGCAAAAGAATGCAAATGGCGGCATCCCGGCGGCCGGAGAAAGCGGGCGGGGAAGCCCCGCACCGCGAACGCCACCAACTTCTTCGGCTCTGCGGCGACGAACAGGCACGATCGCCGCTGCCCCTCTCACTGCCCTCCCTCCCTCCCTGCCTGGCAGGAGGAGGCAGGCGAGGCAGGAGGCAGAGGGGTGTGTAGGGCAAATTCAAATTTAAAAAGCGGGACTTTTTTGAAACGCCGTGGGACGCGGGACAAATTATTAAAAAGCGGGACTGTCCTGCCAAAAGCGGGACGTCTGGTCACCTTAGGATAGAGAACATGAATATGATCTCAACCTTGGTTCATCTCAACTGCAATGATTGGAGTGACAACTATAAGGCAGCAACAAAATACATAAAATTCTCACATGTGCTATTTAGTGCTTATATTTTGCAGCTTGGGTATCATAACAGTAATAAACCACAAAGAGCTTTATGTAGTAGTTGATGTAAAGTTTAAGGAACCAGACTAGAAAGCCAGCTGGTCGACCTTGGAACAGTCACTCTTTCTCAGTCCAACTCACCTCACCTGTTGTGGTGGGGAAACTAGGAGGAGGAAGAAATATTAGATAATGTTTGCCAATTTAGTGAAAGAAAAGGAGGAATATATTTCAACAAGGCAATAACAAAAGAATTCAAACATTCTGATTTCAAAACAACCAGAAATTACAAGCCGTTATACAACAAAATCATAAAAGCATAATTAAACCAACCAATTAACAGCTAACAAACTAAGCTTGTCTTTTTTTCTTTTTTCTTTTACTCTGGTATAAGAGAGCAGAAAGACAAATGCTGTCTCGCTTTTAAGATTTTATTATTATTTGTTGTAAGTTGCGAAGTCATTTCTGACCCATCGTGACCCCATGGACAACGTTCCTCCAGGCCTTCCTGTCCTCCACCATTCCCCGGTGTCTATTTAAGCTCACGCACTGACTTCTTCAGTGTCTCCATCCAGCCACCTCATTCTCTGCCATCCCCTTCTTCTTTTGCCCTCAATCGTTCCCAGCATTAGGCTCTTCTCCAGTGACTCCTTCCTTCTCATTAGGTGGCCAAAGTATTTGAGTTTCATCTTCAGGATCTAGCCTTCTAAAGAGCAGTCAGGGTTGATCTCCTCTAGAACTGACTGGTTGGATCGCCTTGTAGTCCAAGGGACTCGCAGGAGTCTTCTCCAGCACCATAATTCAAAGGCCTCAATTCTTTGCCGCTAAGCAAGAGCGTTGTTAAGTGAGTTTCACAACATTTTAGCACTAGCAATAGCACTTAGACTTATATACCGCTTCATAGTGCTTTACAGCCCTCTCTAAGCGGTTTACAGAGTTCAGCATATTGCCCCCAACAATCTGGGTCCTCATTTTACCAACCTCAGAAGGATGGAAGGCTGAATCAACCTTGAGCCTAGTGAGATTTGAACAGCTGAACTGCTGAACTAGCAGTCAGCCTGCAGTCGCAGCATTTAACCACTGCACCACTTCAGCTCATATAGGTTTCTTAAGAGACAGATAAGATGGTCTGATACTCCCATCTCTTTAAGAACTTGCCACAATTTGTTGTGATCCACACAATCCATACCATCCCCACCTTGTTGGCCTTCCGGAAAGCCTTGAAGACCTGGCTTTTCCGACAGGCCTGGGGATAGTGACCTTATGGAATGAATTAAGAGGTCACCCCTTGAATGTTATGAATGGTTGTAAAGTTTTTAAATTTTAAATGTTTTTTTTTAAATTGTGCTTTTGATATTTTTATGCTGATTTGTTTATGCCTGCTGTAAGCCACCCAGAGTCCTTCAGGATTTGGGCGGCATAGAAATATAAACAAACAAACAAACAAATAAATAAATAAATCAAAGAAAAGCTTTAGCATAGTCAATGAAGCAGAAGTAGATGTTTTTCTGGAATTCCCTAGCTTTCTCCATGATCCAGTGTATGTTGGCAATTTGATCTCTAGTTCCTCTGCCTCTTCAAATTCCTGCCTGTACTTCTGGTAGTTCTTGGTCCACATACTGGAGCTAGTTTGTAGGATTTTGAGCATAACTTTGCTAGCCTGTGAAATGAGTGCAATGGTGTGGTAGTTTGAACATTTTTTGGCATTGCCCTTCTTTGGAATTGGAATGTAAACTGACCTTTTCCAATCCTGTGGCCACTGTTGAGTTTTCCAAATTTGCTGGCAAACTGAGTGTAGCACTTTTACTGCATCGTCTTTTAAGATTTTGAATAGCTCAGCTAGAATACTGTCACCTCCACTAGCTTTTTGTTGTTCAGACTTCCTAAGGCCCATTTGATTTCACTTTCTAGGATGGCTGGGTCGAGGTCAGTGACCACCCCATCATGGTTATCAAGGACATTAAGCTCATTCTTGTATAGTTCTTCTGTGTAATTTTGCCATCTCTTCTTAATCTCTTCTGCCTCTGTTAGGTCCCTGCCATTTTGGTCCTTTCATGCCCATCTTTGCATGAAATGTTCCCTTCATATCTCCAATTTTCTTGAAGAGATCTCTGGTCCTCCCTATTCTATTGTTTTCTTCTATTTCTTTGCACTGTTCATTTAAGAAGGCATTCTTATCTCTTCTAGCTATTCTCTGGAATTCTGCATTCAATTGGGTGTATTTTTCTCTTTCTCCCTTGCCTTTCGCTTCCCTTTTTTCCTCAATATTTGTAAAGCTTTCTCAGACAGCCATTTTGCTTTCCTCTTGTACAATGTTGAGAACCTCCATCCACAGTTCTTCAGGCACTCTGTCTATCAGATCTAATTCCTTAAATCTATTTGTCACCTCTACTGTATATTCATCAGGGATATGATTTATTTCATACCTGAGTGGCCTAGTGTTTTTCCCTATTTTCTTAAATTTAAGCCTAAATTTTGCGATGAGAAACTCATGATCTGAGTCACAGTGAGCTCCTGGTCTTGTTTTTACTGACTGTATAGAGTGTCTCCATCTTTGGCTGCAGAGCACATAGTCAATCTGATATCTGTGTTGACCATCTGGTGATGTCCATGTGTAAAGTTGTTTCTTGGGTTGTTGGAAAAGAGTGTTTGCTATGAGGCAAAATTCTACCAGCCTGTGCCCTGCTTCATTTTGTACTCCAAGGCCAAACTTGCCTGTTATTCTGGTTATCTTTTGGCTTCCTACTTTAGCATTCCAATCCCCCATGATGATAAGGACATCATTTTTTGGTATTAATTCTAGAAGGTGTTGTTGGGCTTCATAGAACTGGTGAACTTCATCCTCTTCAGCACCAGTGGTTCGGGCATAAACTTGGACTACTGTGATATTGAATGGTTTGCCCTGGATTTGAACTGAGATCATTCTGTCATTTTGGGGATTGTATCCAAGTACTGCTTTTCCTACTCTTTTATTGACTACTAGCTGATGACCCAGCACTGCTGGGTATTTTTTCATCCTAATCACCCCCCGCCTCCCACACATGTGTGCGTGATCCCCCAGGGCCCATTTTGGACCTAGTAGGCCTCCCTGCAGCCTCCTATGAGTCAAAACGGGCTGGGAGAGGGCTGCCTCGCCCCCCCCCCCCATGTCCTGTTTTGACCTAGTACGCATCCCTGCAGCCAAAATGGCCCACGGGGGGGGGGCTCACGCTGCATCATCCTGCACTCCCCCACCCCCACACATGCATGGCAGAGACCCTAATATCAGCTGGCAAGCGGGAGGTGCACACACATGCACAGAGCTGGGCTCTGTGTGCCACCTGCATGCCAGGACACACACACAAAATCCCCGAGTGGTATTAGGGGTGTCTTATTCCCGCAGTATTTCTTTTCATAGAGTAAGTCATCTTGCCAATTGTCTGCACAAATCGGAAAGTGAAACTCTGCAAACTGGATCCTCCACCAAAAGAACTTTTGACGTACACATCAGCAGATACATCAGAGTCAAAGCGATGGGAAAATGAGCTCCTGCACCTGGTGGAAAGCTGAATTCATGGAATGTACCATGAAGGCAGGGTCTAACCTCAGAACCACCTTATCCTTATGGAAAACACATAATCTTCGGGACCACCTGCTACCACATACCTCCCTGCGACCGGTTAGATCGCACAGGGCTGGCCTGCTCCGGGTTCCGTCAGCTAAACTATGTCGGCTGGTGGGCCCGCGGGCAAGGGCCTTCTCTGTGGCGGCCCCTACCCTCTGGAATCAACTCCCCCCTGAGATCCGGACTACCCCCACCCTATTGGCCTTCAGAAAAGCCGTGAAGACCTGGCTCTTCCGGCAAGCCTGGGGCCATTGATTGTTGATGTTGGCCCTTGTAATGAAAGGATTGAATGAATGATTGATTTGATTGATTATTTTATATTTTGTTATATTGTATTTTAACTCTGTTTTTAAATGTTTTTATATTGATGTTATTTGTATTGCTGTTAGCCGCTCAGAGTCCCTGCGGAGTTGAGTGGCATATAAATACAAGTAATAAATAAATAAATAAACCTGGGGTTCACCAATAACGTCCCCAATTATGAAACCGTTCTAGCCGAAGTGATTGCAACCAAGAACAGGACTGTGAAGGAGAGCTCTCTCAAAGACTCAATTGTCAAAAGGCTCAAATGGTGCTTTCATGAGTGCCTTGAGGACCTTGTTCAAATCCCAACTATGGAAGCTGTGGATAGCTGGGGGTTTTAGAAGCGCCCCCTACCTCTGCCACCACCACCCGTTTTGCCATTTTCTCAAATTGGGTATGAGACTGGAACATAAATCCCTGAACTGGGCCATGCTGCACCTCCTCCACCCCTGCTGAAATAGGATGGGTCTCCTCTGTGGCCTCCATATCTGTTTCACCTTGGTTGGGGTGGTCCCGTCCTTCACGCGATGATTTAGGGTGAAGAAACACAGGCTGAATCTGTGAGGTGGGGGTGGATCAGAGATGGGTTCCTCCCGGTTTGGTCCAGTTTGCCCAAACTGGTAGCAACCCGCTGGTGATGTCACAATGACGTCACTGAAGTGGTTCTGTCGGTGCCGGTCCATGAGCGCCGCCATCTTTTTTAAAAAAATTTTAAAATTTTTCTTCTTCTGCGCATGCAGAAGATGAGAAAAATTCCAGATTTTTCCACAAGAAAAAAATACTTTGTGAGATGTCAGCCTCTCAGTGTAGACCAGGTCAAGAAGTATTTTTATTTTATTTTATTTATTTGTTTGTCAAACATGTACAAGATAGTAGGCATTGGTATAAACATAAACATTAGCAAAGTAGGTACAGGTAAATTAGGCAATAGGACAGTAGGACAGGGACGGTAGGCACAATGGTGCGCTTATGCACGCCTCTTACAGACCTCTTAGGAATGGGGTGAGGTCGACTGTAGACAGTCTAAGGTTAAAGTTTTTGGGGTTTGGGGAAGAAACCACAGAGTGAGGTAGTGCATTCTAGGCATTCCAGGCATTGAAGCAACGACTGTTGCTGAAGTCGTATTTGTGAATAGACCATGTGAATAGACCAAAATACTTTAATTGTACTTGATGAGTTATAATTATTATTTCACATATACATATGCACATATAAGTAAACAATTTCTTATGTTCAACATAAGAAAAACTGGAAGATTCCTATCTGTGCCATGAGCGACACATTCCAAGCAAAAACCCCATTAAGATGGTTCAAACCTTTCCGAACACCCAAAACATACTTGCCTGTTGAACATGGCACATCAGCAACCCACAAGATCGTTACAAGAACAACAACGAATTAAAAGAAACTCACCAAGAGCTGGTTTCCCAAGACGTCCCTTCTCTGAAGCTTGCTCTGCTGCAACGGTTGGCTGGTGTAAATGGATCCCACTCCAGACGCGGTGGATCGAGCGGCACATGAGCGGCGGGGCCGGCGCTTGTGACTGACTACTTCCTCCTCTGCTATGCTCTTCTATGACTCATGGACTTCAACTCCCAGAATTCCTGAGCTAGCATGATTAGCTCAGGAATTCTGGGAGTTGAAGTCCACAAGTCATAGAAGAGCCAACTTTGTCGCTTCGTTTCGTCACTGCTGGAGTTTGACTTCGAACTGCGCGCACTCTCCAGAATTATGCAGGAAGAAGGGGATCGGACATTAAGAAGGTCAGAATCACTTTCGCTCGCTAAATTTTAGCGAGCGAAAGTGATTCCGACCTTATTATTGTCTAATCCCCTTTTTCCTGCATAATAAGCGTCAGCCTTTTCTGTCTGTTGGGTGATTGCAATGCACCACTTGCAATCATCCAATGCGCCACGTTTGGCACATGCACCACGGTTTGGCCACCCCTGCACTAAGTCTTCTTGTTATATCCTGCCAAACACCAATTTCTATCCACTCTTGTGGACTCTTGTATTCGCTCAAAATTGGAAGAACCCTAACACACCTATAGACAATATGATAATCAAAAAAAATTATGATTGTGCCGAAATGGACAAATTAACGATGGAACTTCGAGGGGGAAAAAACTCAGATTACTATGACATTTGGGAACATTGGTATAATTGGACAAATAACAGAGACTCGATGAGACAATGTGGGAAGACGAAGCAGGATAAGAAAACAAATTAAAATAATGTATAAATGGTATTAATATAGTAGCATTGTATATTAAGGTGGCAGATCTGTCAATAAATATTGTGATATGTAAAATATGAAAATCAATAAAAACAATTTTTTTAAAAATAAAATTTATAGAAGTGAATTTGGGGGAGGGAAATATTGCTTCATCTCTTTTCTCAATTTGTTTAGATCTGTGATGGCGAACCTATGGCACACATGCCAGAGGTAGCATGCGGACGCCTCTCTTCCGGCACGCTGTCACCCAGCTGAGCTCCACTGCGCATGCCCTTGCACTCCTCCCACCAGCCAGCTGATTTTCGGGTCTCTGTAGTGCTGCTGTTTAATCAAAATTCAGTTAAAACACTATACAAGCCATCAAGAATATAACTATATCCAACAGGAACAGGAAGTGCCTCACAGAAGCAGATAGAGGTAAATCCTAGAGAGACAGGAAATGCATCACTGACCAATGGAGATGAATGCTAGAGAGGAATAAAGCTGCATACAAGGCTGACATAACACCTGTAGCAGATTAGGCATGCGGGGGGGGAGTGCAAGGGAATGCGGGGGGGGCCATGCCCCTTTTTTGTCCCAGGAGGCTTCAGGGAGGCCTGCTAGCCCCAAAAGGGGGTGCAGGGAGAGTCACACAAGCATGTGCGCATTGTATTATGGGTGTGGGCACGCACATGTGTGTTGTCCTGCATGCACACATGCTTTTGGCACACAAGGACAAAAAGTTTTGCCATCATTGGTTTAGATCATTCTACTTGGAGGCATAGAAGACAGAAATAAAATCAAAGAGCAGCAATTTCCATTTTAGTTGAATGGGTAAACTGGCTCCTTTGGGGGGCATTTTTCTTTTTCCACTTGCCTGCCTTCACAAGGTCACCTCGGGGTCACCGGGAAGGCCGTGTGGAAGGCAGGGAAGCATGGCAGATCTGTGGCCTGTGGGGAAGGGAGTAGGAGAGGCAGACTTACAAAATATGCTGGGTGAAGGATCTAGAAGGTAAGGCTGATGCTGGCAGTGGGGGGGAGACCCACTGTGCTCATCTGAGGAACCACTTTGGAGGGACATAGTGAGGCTCGCTCGCCCTTTGGGCCTGGGGCACTCAGCTTCCATGGAGCCTTTGGCTGACTGCCACCCGCTTGCTTTCCACTCTGCCTCAGGTCCTGCTCATCGCATCCAGCCCCTGACAGGGGATGTGCTGCTGCCAGGCCAGGCCTCCTGCCCTCACAAAGCACTTTCTTCCTTCTCTTGCCACCGAGAGAAAGAGAGGGGGGGGGGAGAGAAGAAATAAGGAATAAGGACAGACAAGAAAAAAGAAAGAGAAAGAAAGAAAGAAAGAAAGAAAGAAAGAAAGAAAGAAAGAAAGAAAGAAAGAAAGAAAGAAAGAAAGAAAGAAAGAAAGAAAGGAAGAAAGAAAGGAAGAAAGAAAGAAAGAGAAAGATAGAAAGAAAGAAAGAAAGAAAGAAAGAAAGAAAGAAAGAAAGAAAGAAAGAAAGAAAGAAAGAAAGAAAGAAAGAAAGAGGAAGGGGGGAGGGAGAGAGACAAGAAAGAGAGAGGGAGAGAGCGGGGGGGGAACTTATGACCACAATTGAGCTCAAAATTGTTGCTAAGGAAGAGCATTGTTAAGTGAGTTTCACCACATTTTACAAGTTGGTCATGCCCCCCCAGTCACATGATCACCAAGCCACACCCACCAAGCCACACCCACAGAACCGGTAGAGAAAATTTTTAGATTTCACCATTGAATTGGAACAATCACAGTTGCTGAAGGTGCCAGATAGCTCCCTTTAAAAGAGAGAGCTGCCGGGGTTTTCTTCATCTTTGTTTTCCGGCTTGTAAATAAAGAGTTACCTGCAAGAAGCGTCCTGCCTCTTAATCAACCCACCATCTAACACTGGCGATGAAAGTGGGATTCTGAAGACAACAAAGGACAACCGACCAGACAAAGAACTGACCAGCACTGGTGGAATCATCGGCCATTTTTGCAGAGAAAGGACCTTT
The DNA here is from genome assembly GCA_023053685.1 of Diadophis punctatus similis. Lineage (NCBI taxonomy): Eukaryota > Metazoa > Chordata > Lepidosauria > Squamata > Dipsadidae > Diadophis > Diadophis punctatus. The sequence continues at coordinate 22,198,762 of JALIGW010000009.1, read as the reverse complement.
GCATCAGAAAAAAACAGAGATGGCCACACACACTACACCCGCTCTCGTTACTTTTGATCTAAATAATGAAGAATGGTCCTCCTATATGTCTCATTTTTGGATGTATCTGGAGGCGAACAACTATCAAGATCTATCGGACAACAGGAAATGGGCACTTTTCCTAAGTTATTGCGAGCCAAAAAAATTTAAGATGGCTAAATTGTTAGCTACCCCAACGGACATAGAAACCATACTGTGGGACAACCTACAAAACATATTGAAGGAGCATTATGCACCCTTCCCATCACCGATGGTGAGACGAAACGAATTTTACCATAGAAGCCAAAGAGAAGGTGAGCCAATAAATGACTTTGTTGCAAGTTTGAGAGCGCTCGCCTCTGAGTGTGAATTCAATAACCCCAAGGAGATGATGAAGGACCGGATAATTTTGGGAATGAGAGACCTAACTTTACAAAAGAAGCTGCTAATGAAACAGGGAGAAACTTTCAAGGATGTCCTGGAAGAAACATATGCCACAGAATCATCCGACAAATCCGCAGCAGACGTGAGGAAGGCAAACAGTGGCCATTGCACACAAGGGATGGTCAATGAACTGCAAGGGGACCCCGAAACAGAGGGCTATACAGATGGTGAGGATGACATTCAATGAATAAATTATGGTGGGAAGGTAAGAAGCACAGAAGAAAGAAGAAAAAACTTCCTGTGTGTGGGGTGTGGGGGAGATCATTCCAGAGCCACGTGTAAGTATAAAGAGGCTACATGCCAACGATGCCAACATCAGGACCATATAGCTCTGGCCTGCCGAGCAACCAAGTTTTCTTTTTTTTTTTTACACTTTTTAAAAAAGTTTTTTATTTATAAAACAATTAAAAACAAACATACAAACAACAAGACAAAACAAAGACCAAAATACATAAAATTATGTACATGACGGATTATCCAGTTAACCTATTTACATATGGTCATTTTTTTATATACATTTTCCTTATCAATAGAATCAAATTTTAGTATAATTTCTAAGTCTTTATGACCTTCCCAATATCACATAATCTTGGCTTTCCTTTTTTCCCACCATTCATATAGTTTGTCCCAGGTTTCATAATATTCCGTATCCGATTTGTCCTTCAACTCTAGCATTAATCTATCCATTTCTGCACATATTAATATTTTATCTAAGATTTCATCCTCTGTGGGTATGTCTTTATTTTTCCATTTTTGAGCAAATATTATCCTTGCAGCTGTCAAAATATGTAACATAAGGTATAATGTATTTTTTCCAAATTTATCCATAGTTATTCCCAGCAAAAATAATTCAGGTTTTAAATCTAGCTTTATTTCCAAAATTTCTTCCAACCATTATTTTTTCCAGTATTCATGTGTTTTTTGGCACTCCCACCACATATGATAATATGTTCCAGGTACTCTTTTGCATTTCCAACATAAAGCTAATGCATTCCGGCTCATTTTGGCTATTCTTGTGGGTGGGAGATGCCACCTGTAGAACATTTTATAAAGGTTCTCTTTGTATGAAGTAGCTAACGTGAGTTTTCTGTTTCTATTGCCATAGAGGTTGCCAGGTATTAAGATCAATATTGAATCTGAAATTTCTACACTACCTAATCGTTTCCTTGACCTGTTCTTCCCATAGTGTCTGTTCTAAAAGATAATGATATATTTTCCTTATCATTTTCTCTTCTGATCCTAATATTATTTTATCCAATTCCGTATCTTCCATTTTTATACATGGCTCTCTTTTATCTTTCATATATTTTGATTGGATTTGCAGGTAGGCCCAACATTCTAGTTTTATACCTTTTTCATGCAATTCTAACCTTGATTTTAATTCTCCCCTCTCATCCAAAAGTTGTTTGTATGTTATTGTATATTCAGGGAGGCAGTCGATGTAATCTGCCCATGCCTGGACGATGTTAGGACCTGGATGGGGAGAAACAGACTCAAACTCAACCCCGGCAACACTGAGTGGCTCTGGATATTGCCTCCTAAGGACCATGTCATCTGTCCCTCCTTGGTTCTTGAGGGAGAAAAATTAACTCCCTCGGAATGGGTTTCCAATTTGGGAGTCCTCCTAAATCCATAGCTCAAATTAGACCAACACCTTACAGCTGTGGCTAGGGGGGCTTTTGCACAGATTTGCCTGGTGCACCAAGTGCGACCATATTTGGAGAAGGAGGCTCTACTCACGGTCACTCATGCCCTTGTCACCTCCCGATTGGACTACTGTAATGCGCTCTACATGGGGCTACCCTTGAAGAGTATTCGGAGACTTCAACTGGTGCAAAATGCAGCTGCACGTGCTGTGGTGGGTGTTTCAAGATACAGCCACGTAACACCCATACTCCGCCAATTGTATTGGCTGCCCATTGATCTCTGGGTTCAATTCAAGGTGTTGATCATCATCTTTAAAGCCCTACATGGCTTAGGATCAGGTTACCTCGGGGACCGCATTCTACGTCCTATGTCAGATAGGAATTTTCCTATCAAAAGGCGATTTTAGGATCTTGCTTCCCTGAAGTCATTTGTACTTAGAAAATAAAACCGAGATTCAAATCTAATTAACAAAATATTTATTTCAGTACAAAAGTAACAAAAATAAACCCTTAATAAGCTACATCTTCTCAGCTAATGTATTTCACATCTGCCTCGGGCGAGGCTTCGAAGAAGGGAAGTGGGAGTAGACAAAACTCCTGGAATGCACGCATGCGTAGTAAAACATATCACATGTCTGCTTGATTAGAAATTACAGTAAACCTAGAAAACAGTAGAGTTGCACAACTGGCAATTATTCACATCGTGACATCATACTTCCCTTCGACCGGTCAGGTCCCACAGAGTGGGTCTCCTCCAGGTCCCATCAGCCAAACAATGCTGACTGGCGGGGCCTAGGGGGAGGGCCTTCTCTGTAGGGGCCCCTGTTCTCTGGAACCAACTTCCCCCAGAGATCCGAATCATCCCCACCTTGCTGGCCTTCCAAAAAGCCATTAAGACATGGCTCTTCCTGCAGGCAGGGTCTGAGACAATTTTATATCTGAGGTCTCCCCCATGTATGCATGATGTTGTATGTCTTTTTAACTTTTTAAAAATTGTTTTTAATAATTTTATTGTTTGGTGTTCTTAAAATGCTGTACGCCGCCCTGAGTCCTGCTAGCGAATGAGGACAAGTCTGTTTTAATTTTTATCACTGCCTGTGCCTCCACACCCCCTCTTTGACTTGGTCCTCGGTCAGGACAGGATGTGTGTGTACGCATCGTCATAGTGGACGTGGATTCACCTGTCTAGAGTCAAGGATAGTGAGTTGTCAATCTCAGTTGCTTGCATTCAGTGTGTCTACAGCTTCATGCCTAGCCCCAGCTGAGACAAACTGCTGACCTTGTAGGAGACTTTACCCCTCCTATTCAGCCCTGGGGACCCTGGGATTCCCCCCCCCCCAATTTTTCCCCCTCATCTCTCTCAGCCTTGGGGAGTAAACGGACCTGGCTCTAAGCCCCTTTTCACTGGAGAGCGCTGTCAGCTGAAGCTCACTGTCCCCTGGAGAACGCTGACAGCCTAAATAAAGCAGTTTGCCTTACCTGACCACATGAGCTTGCTGCTCGGGTGGTGACAGCCAGGAATGTCCATTGCGACAAGGGCTGGCTGCCGAGGATCCCACAGGAGATGTTTCAGATATGATGATTTTAAGAAAACTGGATTGGTAAAACTGTTGTTGCGTTCCTCAAGCATCAGTTCACTCCTTACAGAAGTGCTCAATTTTACATCTTCCAACTCAGTTGCCTCCTTTGACTTCTTCTCTTGTAGTGGATGGTGGTGGTGGGGAACAGCCTGGGAAATTGGTCTTTATTCTGAAATCTGGCAACAGATCAGCAAGGCCCAGCCATGTAAAATACCTTGTAATAAATGAGCATCCAAAAGAGAAAAATATTCAGAATGAACAAGTTGCAGAGAAACGTTTGGAGAAGGAACTTGAGTCTGAGGAATCAAGAAAGGAAAACTGTCCAATGAAGCGCATTGGAAGTATTAGGAACAAACCACCTCTGTTCCTGTTTTATCTGACTTTTTGTCAAGCACTGATAACTCTTTTCTTCAGGGTGAAGTCTTTGAAGTTGAGGTGAAAAAACAGTTGGCATCTGATCCTTAACGAGCCTATGAGGAACCTAATTGCCCACTTGATCTGTATGATAAAAATGAAACTGAGAGAACTGACTACCCAGAAGCCCTGTGATGTTCTCATCTCTAGAATAGGTCTTGCAATGAAATTCTTCAATAAGAGAAAAACCATCCAGGAACCATCTGCTCTATTGAAACCTTACTTGTTGCTGACTAAAAATGAAAGCAATGATGTTATGTCCCCAGATCTACATATTAGCTGGGTAGTTTTCAGTCTGGTCCAGTTTATTTATTTATTTTATTTATTTACTGAGATTTATATACCGCCTCACAGTGCAAGCACTCTCTAAGCGGTTTACACCAGTAAGCAATGTATATTTATATTGCTCCCAATAATCTGGGTCCTCATTTTACCTACCTCGGAAGGATAGAAGGCTGAGTCAACCTTGAGCCGGTGAGATTTGAACCGCTGATCTGTGGATCAGTGTCAGCTAAAGTGGCCTGAAGTACCTGCCTCTAACTGCTGCGCCATCTCGGCTCTTTAATTAAGGGTTAATTAAGTTAAGGGTCACAAACAGGATGTCCCTGATTGGTCACAAACAGGATGTTCCTGATTGGTCCTGCTTCAAGCCAGGGCTATCCTATTTAAACCCCAGCCAAACTGGGGTTAGCAAGTCTTTACCATCATAACCTAATAAAGAGCTGAAGTTACTTTCGTCTCCTGCCTCTTCAGTATGAGAACTTAACATTGGCGATGAAGTTGGGATACCAAAGAGTGAAATAGAACAAAGAAGTCCAGCCCGGCCGGAAAGAAGCGTAGGACCACGAGGCTCCAAATTCAAAACGGAACAAAGGAAAGAGCGCCACGATGTCGTCCTACCATCCGCCGTCACCATTTGATGCAGAGAATGAAACGTGGGAGAATTATATGGAAAGATTCCAGTGTTTCCTGGGGGGTGAATGATCTGGCAAACCTGTCAGAAAATCGAAAGAGGGACATGTTCCTGACCCACTGTGGCCCCAAGGTTTTTAATAGGGCCGTTGCCCTATCAAGGCCGGGTGCAGTAAGAACTATTACTTGGACTAAGCTACAGGAGATACTTAAAAAACATTGTGACCCGGCGCCTTCAAAGTTCGTGAGTAGATATGAATTTTTTGAACGTGTGCAACTAGAGAAGGAGAGCATAAATGAGTACATAGTTGAGTTGAATATGGCTGCTATGCATTGCAGTTTCCAGGATTTGGATGAAGCACTATTGTTCCAGCTAGTGCGTGGGGTACGGGATTTAGGGTTACAGAAAAGACTGTTGGCAAAAAGTGATGAGTTAACCCTAAAATCAGCTTTAGAGGAAATAAGAGCAGCCGAGACGTCTAATAAGGCTGCCGAAGCACTATGCAGGAGGGGGAACCAAGTGGGTTCGGGCCCCAACAAGACGAGTGAAGTTTACGAGGTGCGGAGCAAGCACGAGCCAGTAGAGCAATCAGAGCAGGACGAGGAAGAAGAGGAGGTTTTCTGCACAGACCGCAGAAGAGAAGTGCAGAAACCGGGGCTATTGCCTTGCAGCAGTTGCAGGGGGGGTGCACCCTCGAACAAATTGCCAATTCCGTGACACGGTTTGCCGAAAATGTGGGAAACTAGGCCATATAGTGAGGGTTTGCAGAGCACCTCAATATTTTCCCAGAGGCCCCGGCCAGAATTATTGCCCATGTGAGCCAAGAAGAGACGATAGAAGTTATTATGCGAATGAGCCCAGAAGAGAGAAGAGAGGCCCCAACTGGTGGGCCAGCAACCAAAATTCTCAACAGGGGGTAAATTACTTGAGAATAAATCAAATAGGTGACCAGGGAAATCCACCAATGTGGATTACGGTGGCCATGGAAGGAGTCCCTTGCAAGATGCAGATTGACTCAGGCTCATCCATTACGATCGTCTCCTGGGAGACAGCCAAGCGAGCCATGCCCGGCCTTAATCTAAGACAATTAAGCAGGCAACCTGTGAGGATATCCGATTGCCAAGGAAACCACATTCCGGTGATGGGAATCAAGACAGTGATCGTAAGATACGAGGATCAAGAAGCTACACTGCCGCTGACGATAGCAAGGGACCACATTCCTAGCCTGCTGGGCCGTGATTGGTTCAGAACGCTCCGAATGAAAGTAACCCGAGATGAAGAGACGATCAACGCAACACTGACTGCGGACACGAACTGCGGAGACCTGCTTCAGGATTTTCAGGAGATCTTCGACCAAAGGCTGGGCAAGTATGTGGGCACCCCAATATCCTTTAGTTTAGACCCAAAGGTAGCACCAATAAGACTAAAACCGCACAGAATTCCATTTGCCTTATTGCCAAAGATAGACAAAGAGTTAGATAAGCTAATTAGTCAAGGGATCCTCGAGCTTGTGGATCATGCTAGATGGGAAACACCAATAGTGCCCATATTAAAAAAATGATGGGTCTATTCGCATCTGCGGTGACTATAAATGCACAGTCAATACGGCCCTCCAGCAAAGTGCATATCCGGTGCCGGTGGTGCAGCACCTATTGCACACAATGGGTCCGGGCACCGTTTTTGCAAAACTAGATCTCGTGCAGGCGTACCAGCAACTGCCTGTAGATCGCGAGACCGCGGAAGCCCAAACGATAGTCACGCACCGCGGGGCATTTAAATGTAATAGGTTACAATTCGGCATTAGCATAGCCCCTGGTATTTTTCAAAGCATAATAGAAAGAGTATTAAACAAGATACCCGGGGTCGTCCCATATTTCGATGATGTGTTAATAGCAGCTAGAGACGCTGTGCAATTGAAAGAAAGACTAAGGGAGGTGCTGACTAGATTCCGAGATGCGGGCTTAAAACTGAAGGCTAGCAAGTGTCAGATCGGGGTTCCGGAAGTGGAATTTCTAGGGTACCGGATAAATGGATCGGGCCTGCACCCCACAAAAGATAAGCTTAGGGCCATTAGGGAAGCCCCAGCACCTACAAACAAGACAGAACTACAAGCATTTTTGGGGTTGTTGAATTTTTACAGCATTTTCCTGAAAAATAAAGCTATTATTGCTGAGCCTTTACATAAACTGCTATCTAAAAAAACGGCCTGGGTTTGGGGGCCGGAGCAGGCCAGAGCATTTCAGGCCGTAAAAGACCTATTATCGGACAAAAGCTTTTTAAAGCAATTTAATGAAACATTGCTGGTTGTGTTAGTTTGTGATGCTTCACCTTTTGGGGTGGGAGCCGTTCTGAGCTACAGGTTACCAAACGGCTGCGAGGCTCCTATCGTTTATTTCTCCAGAACTCTGTCAAGCACAGAAAGGAACTATGGACAGATTGACAGAGAAGCGCTAGCCACTGTAGCGGAGGTGAAACGGTTCCATGAGTATCTTTTTGGTAGACATTTTGAGCTAATCACTGACCATCAGCCACTATTAGGACTACTGGCGGGAAACAAGGCCACTCCAGACACGCTTCCCCCAAAAATGCAGAGATGGTCGCTATTTCTATCGGCTTACTCATACACGCTAATCCACCGGCCGGGCAAGCGAATGGGAAATGCGGACGCGTTGAGCCGCTGCCCATTGCTGGACTTAGTGAACGATCCTATGCTGGAGATTCCAGTGCTGCTAATTGACTGTGCCGGACCAGGACTGATCACCTTGCAGACATTGTAGCCGAAACAAAGAAAGACTCTGATTTAAGGACAATCATGAACTGGGGGTGGAGGGGGTGGCCACAAGGGCCAGTGAAACTCAGCCTCAAACCCTACGCACAGAGACAAAATGAATTATCATCACAAGGGGGGTGTCTATTGTGGGGTGACAGGGTCCTCACTCCTCTGTCGCTACGAGAGGATATTCTAAGGGCACTACACGAGGGGCATCCAGGGGTGGTGAGAATGAAGGCACTGGCACGGAGCTATGTATGGTGGCCCAAAATGGACGAACACATAGAGAAATGGGTCGCGGGGTGTCCTCCGTGCCAGGAATCCAGGGCATCACCACCAAAAGCCCCAGTCCTTGAATGGGAACAACCCAGGGCCCCTTGGTCTCGCATACATATAGATTTTGCGGGGCTGTTCCATGGGCAGACATTCATGGTAACAGTGGATGCATACTCGAAATGGCTCGAAGTCACAATTATGCCAAATACAACAACCGAAGCGGTAATAAAGGTTTTAAGGAAGTTATATGCTACACACGGCCTTCTGGACACCCTCGTGTCAGACAATGGGCCTCAACTCACCTCAACACAGTTTGAGGGATAGTAATAAAGACAGTTACCGTTTATGAGTAAAAGCCTTGTTAGATTGTTTATAGTAATGTGCATATGCCAAGACCACTTCTCTGCCTGATTCCTATCTCTATATACAAGGATAGGTGATATGTAAGGTTCTTACAAATTGTGATCAGCATCTGGGGAGAGTGGCATGTAGCACAAAGCTAAAGTAACTAAAACATGAAAACAAGGGAAACCCGAATGTGGTTCATTAGAATTAAATTAGAAATTTCAGATATGATGATTTTAATAAAACTCGATTGGTAAAACTGTTGTTGATTTAAAGGGTAGGTGGGCCTGTATATACTTTGCTTCTGGGGAAAAGAGCTTTTATGTTAAAATACATAAAGGCCTATCTTTCACTTTACTTCTCTTTGCAGATACCAAAGCAGGGAATTCCACAATATGAGAATGGCCTCAAATGGTGGTTGGTTGTTTCTGTGTCAACGGTGATGATGGTTGTTATTTTAATAATTTGTTTGATTGAGGTAAGCTAAAATATTTTTCTAGAGACAGGCCCAAATATACTTTTCTTCAGGGGAAAAGAGCTGTTATGTTAAAATACGCGAAGGCCTATCTTTCACTTTACTTCTCTTTCTTTAACCTTGCAGATACTAAAGCAGGGAAGCCGATAATATAGGAATGGCATCAATTGGAGGTTGGCTGTTTCAGTGACAACAGTGATGGTAGTTATTATTGTAATCATTTGTTTCATTGAAGTAAGCTAAAATATTTTTCTAGAGATCCTTATATTAATTTATTCTCCCACTATATTTCAAAGTCCAATAATGAAAAGATAAACTTCTCCAAACTCTCAATATACTGCTTTAGTGAAGAGCCAATATTTCCTTGAACACTGTAATTCGGAGACCATATTACTGAGCCAGGATTTAATATAATATATTCTCACCTCAAAAAAAAGGGTGAGATTGGTTTTTGTAAAATGGTGCGGGGGATGAATAGGGGTAACTAAATGGGTGTATTAAGCTTGGATTCATTCCATCTTTAATCCTGAGAGGGAATCTCTGACTGGTAGGCTTGATTTGCTCTATAAGACGTTCTTGTGAGGTTTACCAAGACTATGTTTGAGACCTCACAGCTTTTTATAAACACAAGATGGAGAAAAAGAAAAGTTTCTTATTCAGAAGCAGAGGAAAAAAAAACATTGTTCTCTGCGTCATTGATTCTTTTTCCTCACTAGGTATTTTTACTCTCCCCCCCCCACCCCCGAAATTGTGGTCTTTAAAAACAAGAGAAATATTTCATATATACTACCATCCTGCCTATTAATTTGTCTGCAGACTCCGGAGGACGTTCTAAGGAATCACAAGGATGAGGCTTCATGAGACTGAAGATCCAGTATCCACCATTGTTCAGCCACTATATGTGAATTGGGTTTTACCTGTCCTCCTGCAAGTTTTCCAGTGGTACTTCCAAACCATTTCCTTATTTTTACCAACTGAAGAAATAAGTCGTCTTCCCTTAGATTTCCCCCAAGTTCATGATCTTCATCTGCTGTTTTCTTATGGCTCTTTAACCTTTCCGGAGGGCTTTTAATCCTCAAGCTGATGTCACCAGAATCTCTTCAAATTTCATAATGAAGATGATAAAGAGGACAAAATACATCTTTACACGTAGAGATTCACTTCATACTAAGACTGTTCTTCCTGCTGGAAAAGCAAAGGAAGCAATGAACCCTTTGTTATCCCTCCATAAAAGCTCCTCTTTCTACAGATTCTGTATAGAGGCTGATGCAGAGGTCGGTTGCTACCGGTTCAGACCAGTTCGGGAGAACCATTACCGGAAATTTGGTGTGGTTCTCAGAACCAGGAGCAATCTCTGGCTGGCCATGCCCCTGAACCGGTTTCTGCTCGCTCATCCCACCCGCCGGATGCTCGCTCCCCACGCTCGTCCGATGCTCGCTCACTCTGCCTGCCTGATGCTCACTCGCCCCGCCTGCCCGATGCTCGCTCATCCTGCCCAGCTGCTACTTGCAGAATCTAGCCGTGTACTTCTTCTGCTCAATGCTGCTGGCAAAGATAAGGCAGAAGGGCACGGGCCTGCGGGTGGGCAGGGGAGGCAGAGCCGGTGGAGGGATGATACCAGCAGCGGGTGGACCGATGCATGTGGGGAGGGAAGGGGGCACGGAGGGGAGCATGCAGGACATTGTCACGAGTAAACTGCAGCTTGGATCTCCCATGTGCTTCCCTCGCAGGCCAGGCCAGCTCGGGGAAACACCTGGGAAGGGCTCCGGGAAGGAGAGCTGGCGGAGGGTTGATACCAGCAGCGGGTGGACCGATGCGTGCAGGGAGGGAGGGGGGAGGGAGGGGGGCACGTGGGAGATCATCAGAAGTAAACTGCAACTAGGATCTCCTGTAGCTTCCCTCCCTCCCCACTCCCCGCATGCATCGGTCCACTCGCTGCTGGTATCACCCCTCCGCCAGCTCTCCCTCCCTCTCTCTCCGGCCGCTCTTGCTGCCCGCTTTCTTCCTTCTCCCACCGCGAATCAAAAACGAATGATGGCAGTGCTGCTTCAGGAGGGCAGGTGGACAGCTGCAGCCAGGCGGGGAGGGAGGGAACTGAGAGCAGCGGCCCGTTCCAAATGCAGGCCTGGCCCTCTCCCCATGCGCGGGGCTGCAGTCTGCCCGGCCGCCAGCAGCTTCCGCGCCACACTTGTAGTTGTGTGGCTAGTCAGAATATCAAGCCCGCTGAGGACGCCTTGCCCGCTGCCTCTGTGCACTGCACTTGGCAGGGGATGCCGCCACCCCTTTCACTGCCCTCTCTGCTGCCTGGCAGGAGGAGGAGGCAGGGCGAGTGGGAGGCAGAGGGGCGCCTGGGGCTTTGCTCGGTTGTTAATTGTTAAGGTATCCAAGACTTCTAAATCCTTTGCTGGCATATTCCTTATAGCAGAGGTAGCAGATCACATAAAGATACATATGAATAAAATCCACTTATATCAATCAGTAGGGCTCATATAGGGTATTAAGAAAGAGAAAGAGAGAGAAACAAGAAAGAAAGAGAAAGAGACAAAGTAACACACCCAGTCACATGATCACCCAGCTATGCCCACCCAGTAACATGACCATGAAGCCACACTCACTGAGTCACATGACCATGAAGCCACGCCCACCCACACACGATCATGAAGCCACACCCATCATCGCATGACCATCAAGCCACACCCACAAAATAAGCCACACCCACAGAACTGGTAGTAAAAAAATTAGAACCCACCCCTGGGCTGATGCTGGCATCAATGGGAAAACACAGCATCCAGCACTGATGAGGGAGAAGTACACACTGCTATCTCATTAATGACACTGCTAACTAATTAATACAAGATTTAATATCTACTACCAACCTGTCCTGTTAATTTGCCTGCAGACTGCCTGATGTTCTAAGAAATTACAGGGATGGAGCTTCCTGAGGCTGAAGATACATAAATCCGGTATCCCAAGTTTCTTTTCCTTTTGTAGATCCTCATAGTCCTAGCATAAAAGAACAAGCTTATCTGTTAGTTTGGAACCATATGCATTTTAGGAACAAAGGCATCTGATAAAGAATGATAAAACACACATCACAATATCATCTGCAAATCTACTGCTTAACTAGGAAATTGCAGAGTCAACCTGCTTATTTCACCCTCTCTTGTCCCTCCCATGGACATCCACGCTTGGGAATCCAGCAGAATTATTTAGCCCTCTGCATGGTTTCTGTTCTCCCTTGTCGGCAGAGGTAGCTCAGATTTCAAAAGGCAGAAGTAAGCCAACAGGGAGGGGAGGGTTCTCTGCTTTGGCCAGAACTCAGGGTGGAATCAGGTGGGGGGCAAAGCAGGCCCAGGATCTTTAGGCACCTGATAGGGCAGGATGGGGGAAGGAACAGATAAGTGGGTGTGCTGCATGGTCCTAAGGGCGAGTGACTGTATCGGTTCTGCAGAATTTGTAACTTTGCAACAGGGTCATATTTGGCTTTTTTGGGCGGGAGGGGGTTGTCTTTGTAACTTGGAACTGCCATTAAGTGACTTGTTGTACCTTGAGGACTACTTGTACTGTGAAATTTGGCACACTCCTTCATTCACTAATGAATATATATATTTATTTTGACTATATATATATAGTCATTTTGATCAAACAAAGATACTGTGGACATAGCAAGACAAAACTAATTACATTAAGTCAAAGACCTTTTCACTAATTTTAGTTTTAAACTTGTCATGCCTGCTTTTTATCCATCTATGTCTTTTGTACATTTCTATTTTTTAAAAAAGCTAAGCTGTTGCTATTATTCTTATGGTAAAAAGTTATATGTATTTGTTATATATTAAAATCTGTATTTACTGGGTTATATTCAAACCTCTACTTACTGTACTGAGAATCAGCAGGTCCCTTTTACTTCTTCCTATTGTTCATTATATTTCATTTACAGCATCCTGGAACAGTTTCAAAAAGCACAGAAATATGAAAGCAATGCCTACCACAAAAGGTTGATAGCCTTCACTGCATTTTAGCAATTTTCTATCTCATGGTTGCATGTTAGTGTCTCCCTTAGAATGTTCTAGGTAAAATAAAAATTAATAAAACTCCCATTAGTTTCTAGCTCATTTCTATGAAAAGTTTACATAAATTAGTGGACATAAAGTTTATGGTTGTAGCAAAACATTTCTCCTGAAAAGATGCCTTAGGAATAATGATAAACACACAAAATACATAAAATATTCCTTGCATGTTATAATGGAATATAATAATGCATTTGATGTGCATGTGCATGGAAAGTATTTATTTATTTAATAAATGTATAGGCCACCCATCTCTGGGCAACTATAAAAGACCCCAAATGAAACTCAGGACTTATCATATCAGTACCATTATTTTGAGATGGTTAAAAGATCAGTAGCAACAATAACTTTTCAAACATAGAATAATATAGCAGAATGAAAGAGAGCCATGCTGGATTAGGCCCTAGGCCCATTTGAATAAACTGGTATTCTTGCAGTAGCAAATAAAACCGTTTTGCAAACATATGACTGTTGCAGAAGCACCGTGGTCACATGATTTACATTCACATGCTTGACAACTGACTCACATTTATGATGGTTGCAGTGTTCTGCAGTCATGTGATAACCTTTTGCAACCTCTGACAAGCAAAGTCAGTGGGGAAGCCACTTAACAACCATTTTACTAGCTTAACAACTGCACTGGTTCACAAAATTGAGGCAAAATTCACTTAACAATGTTTCACTTAGCAACAGAATTTTGGGGCTCAATTGGGATCATAAGTTGAGGACCATCTGTATAGGTGGGAAAACACAAAGGTGACATGAGGACAGTCCAATCTTCTGCATGAGCTATCTAGCAACTCGAGGCCTCCTATATTGGACGTAATATAAAGTTTTCTTTTTCCAATTCGCTGTCTGCTGTAAGGGTTTGTTTGGGTTGTCCAATGCAACCCAGATTTCTTTCTTGATCAGTTACCATCAACTGACAGCCCACAGTGGATTTTTTTATCCCAAATACACATTGCTTTATGCCAGGGGTGAAATGCTACCGGTTTGGACCAGTTCGGGAGAACCGTTAGTGGACATGTGGCCTGGTTCGTCGAACCGGTAGCTATGGCTGGCTGGCCACACCCCCGGACCGGTCCCCCAGTCGCCACTCGCTGGCCCTGCCCTGCCCCGTTTCTGCAAAGGCAGAGCCCCCCCCCCCCCTGCAATCCAAAGAGGCGAGGGGGATGCTGCAGAAAAGGCCGTCTTCCACCAGGGCCCGCATGCCTCCTGTGCCGGCTCCACGGTGCTTGGGGCTCTGAAACAGCCCACTGGCTTCCCAAAGAGATCTGTCTGCTCTCTTTGATTGCTGCTGCCACCCCGGGAACTCAGAAGATGCGGAGCGAGAGGCGCGGAAGCCACCAGTGGCCGGCCGGCAGGTCGGCAGCCCCCCACGTGGGGAGAGGGCCAGGCCAGGCCACAGTAGAGCCCGCGGCGGTTTCCCTTCGGCCTGGGCGGCGGCGCTTACCCGAGCAGGCCAGTGCGGGTAGCCCTCTATCTTGCCAAAGACCAGGTTGCCGCACTTGTAGTTGTGTGGCCGGCCGGAGCGGGACATGGCGCGGGTGGAGAGGGTGATGCAGCCCCCGTTGAGGGCACCCTGGCCGAGCGATTGCTGCGCCTCAGCAGCAACAGGCATGCCAGGGTCATTTCCTTCATGAAATAAACATAAAATAGTATTTTTAATTATAAGGATTATCATTTTCCTTAATTATAAGTATTTTTTTAAAGAAAAGTGAATAAAATAAGATATTTGCCCATAACATCTATAAGAAAAAGATAATTGTCTCTGGTTTTCCTAGGCCTTGGGAAATTGGCTTACGTTGCCTTGCGTGAGAGAAAAACTTGATTGCCTATCAGGAAGCACCTTTTTTTACACATTGATGAGATGGGCTATCTATTGCATTCCAAAATTACAGCATTGCATTCACCATGTGCCTGTCTTATGCCGCAGGCGAAGCTGTCAATCTCACGCAAGGGACATTAAAGGAACTCCTGCTGGTTCCTTTCAGCGTGCATATAGAACCTGCTCTTTGGTACTGGGGCCAAACTTCCACGCTTGGCTACTAAATATGAAATTTCCAGCTCCAACAGTTTCCTTCAGATTTTGTCTTCTGTTGTTGTTTAGGGATATGAATGGTATATGAAAGCAGGTTAAAGAAGGTTCAGGGGTTGATAAATGGATAAATATTGGTCAAGATGAGGAGCAGCCATGGGCAAAATACCATCATTTTCAAAACAGCCACATCAGGCTGTCCATCTGTAACATTCCTTCTGGACTTTTCTGACTGCCCGCCATGTGCACCCCTGGCAAGGCTGCATGCAATCAGGACATTATTCATGCGAGGTCCCTGTCCAGATGAGGGAGGAAAAGACTGAAAATGAAGAAAGCAAACATTTTGGATTGACACTGTTGTCTCTTTGTTCCATAGAATTATACAGTACCGAACTATAAATGTTGGTCAAGGTGAGAAGCAGCATCGGGAATATACCATTTTTAAAAAGAGCTCCTGTGAAGAACAATTATGTTTATAAAGATGTTCACTGATCAACAATATTTATCTTGGATATTAGTTTGTGATATAAAAATTAATTTGATTTGTGTTCAAAATTCTGTTTTATATAGCCCTACAAGAACAAAGAAGTGCCTTGCTTGTCTCCATTGTTCTTGCTGTTTAACTGTAACTGTAACAGAAAACTATCCTTAGAACAAAAAGACCATAGAGTATATAGCCCAGATTATACCTACCAAACTTAAAAACACTGCCATCTACTGGCTAAATCTGTTGTAGTTGTTGCAAATTATACATTCCAAAAACGTATTCCAACAATTTGTCAGGGACCCAATTTGAAAATCATCTAATTTGACTGTGGGCCAAATCAGAAACATTTTTAAACACATGGAATGTTCTAACTTTAATTAAATATCCTGGGAATTCCTCAAAGAGTTATAATGAATTTAAAACTAAATAGGAGATGACTTGTGTCAACATGCACTTGCATTTTTTTTAGAGAAAAGGGAAGCTTGACCTAATTCATTTAGTTAATCGACTTATATGGCTGCCTAACTCACAATCAGGCTAGATTCCAATGATAGATGTAAGGCTTTTAACTTCCTTTTCAGAGATTTAGAAGCAAAATAACAAAATAACAGGGTTGGAAAGGACCTTGGATACCCTTGATACTTGTTCTTTGATAATTTGGAAGATATGCATGTGTGTATCAGAGAAAGACAGCAGGGTGCAAGACACATGGACAATGACAAACATGAAAATGAAAGAAAGAGAAGAGAAATGAAGAAAAACTTAAAGAATAAAGCTGAAATGTTTACCTGATGTTAAATAAGACTTCATAGCAGTTGTCATAACTCTAAAGGATTATGTGTCAACAGATGTATTTTTTCTTTTTATGTTCCCAAGAGTCTAGTACAGTAAATTCTCAATTTACTAGACTAATGGGAGAGGCGGAAGCTGTCTCCTGGAGAACGCTGACAGCCTAAATAAAGCAGTTTGCCTTACCTGACCATATGAGCTTGCCGCTCGGGTGGTGACAACAAGGAATGTCCGTTGCGACAAGGGCTGGCTGCCGAGGATCCCACATAGCCCTGGAGCTCGAGTGGCCGACCGCAGGGGCCCGCAGGAGTCATTTGGCTCCATCCGTTTCTTTTTGCTGTCCGCATCGTTAGGCGATCGCTTGAGGGCCTGAAAACAGCTCCGATCGTTGCGCAGGGGCCGGTGGGCCTAGAGACAACACTGCACCACTTCAGAAGTTCCCTCAGTGCTTTCCTGTCAGCAGTTTGTCTGGTGGCCATTTTGGCGGCACTTTTCTGCCCAGCAACAGCAACGTCTCTCATAGGTGGCGGCTATCTTGGAGAAGGGCGATTGCCAGGCCTGGCAGCCATTTCTGGCCCTCATTGATATAGCAGCTGCCATTTTGGAACAGGGCAAATTGCCCTTACACGGCCTCACAAGCGGCGGCTATTTTGTTGCAGTTTCTGTCCCTGCCTTGGTAGAAAGAAAGAAAAACCCCACCAGGCCTCTTTCCAGTTTTTCTGAGGCATTTGTTGGCATGGCTGATAAAGGGCAGGATAAGTCTGCCAAATCCAAGGTATCCAAGAGGCTCAGCAAGCCCCATGATCCACCTAGGCCTGATGTTTCAGATATGATGATTTTAAGAAAACTGGATTGGTAAAACTGTTGTTGCTTTCCTCAAGCATCAGTTCACGCCTTACAGAAGTGCTCCATTTTACATCTTCCGACTCAGTTGCCTCCTTTGACTTCTTCTCTTGTAGTGGATGGTGGTGGTGGGGAACAGCCTGGGAAATTGGTCTTTATTCTGAAATCTGGCAACAGATCAGCAAGGCCCAGCCATGTAAAACACCTTGTAATAAATGAGCATGCAAAAGAGGAAAATATTCAGAATGAACAAATTGCAGAGAAACGTTTAGAGAAGGAACTTGAGTCTGAGGAATCAAGAAAGGAAAACTGTCCAATGAAGTGCATTGGGAGTATCAGGAACAAACCACCTCTGCTCCTGTTTTATCTGACTTTTTGTCAAGCACTGATAACTCTTTTCTTCAGGGCGAAGTCTTTGAAGTTGAGGTGAAAAAACAGTTGGCACCTGATCCTTAACGAGCCTATGAGGAACCTAACTGCCCACTTGATCTGTATGATAAAAATGAAACTGAGAGAACTGACTACCCAGAAGCCCTGTGGTGTTCTCATCTCTAGAATAGGTCTTGCAATGAAATTCTTCAATAAGAGAAAAACCATCCAGGAACCATCTGCTCTGTTGAAACCTTACTTGTTGCTGACTAAAAATGAAAGCAATATGACTACAGCAAGCTCCAGAAAAATAGAGAAACCTTCTGATGAGGTAAAAGCAACCTAGATAAATAATCCTAATAGGTGCACAAATAGGAGTATTACAAGATTTGATTACCTAGGTGTGTTTCTTTTTATCCCCAGAAGGCCCCATTGATGTAAATTGTGCATTTATTTCTTTAAAGACAGTTACTGTTTATGAGTAAAAGCCTTGTTAGATGGTTTTTATAGTAATGTGCATGTTTAAAGACAGTTACTGTTTAAGAGTAAAAGCCTTGTTAGATTGTTTATAGTAATGTGCATATGCCAAGACCACTTCTCTGCCTGATTCCTATCTCCATATACAAGGATAAGCGACATGTAAGGTTCTTACAAATTGTGATCAGCATCTGGGGAGAGTGGTGTATAGCACAAAGCTAAAGTAACTAAAACATGAAAACAAGGAAAACCCGAATGTGGTTCATTAGAATTAAATTAGAAATTTCAGATATGATGATTTTAATAAAACTCGATTGGTAAAACTGTTGTTGATTTAAAGGGTAGGTGGGCCTGTATATACTTTGCTTCTGGGGAAAAGAGCTTTTATGTTAAAATACACAAAGGCCTATCTTTCACTTTACTTCTCTTTGCAGACACCAAAGCAGGGAATTCCACAATATGAGAATGGCCTCAAATGGTGGTTGGTTGTTTCTGTGTCAACGGTGATGATGGTTGTTATTTTAATAATTTGTTTGATTGAGGTAAGCTAAAATATTTTTCTAGAGACAGGCCCAAATATACTTTTCTTCAGGGGAAAAGAGCTGTTATGTTAAAATACGCGAAGGCCTATCTTTCACTTTACTTCTCTTTCTTTAACCTTGCAGATACTAAAGCAGGGAAGCCGATAATATAGGAATGGCATCAATTGGAGGTTGGCTGTTTCAGTGACAACAGTGATGGTAGTTATTATTGTAATCATTTGTTTCATTGAAGTAAGCTAAAATATTTTTCTAGAGATCCTTATATTAATTTATTCTCCCACTATATTTCAAAGTCCAATAATGAAAAGATAAACTTCTCCAAACTCTCAATATACTGCTTTAGTGAAGAGCCAGTATTTCCTTGAACACTGTAATTCGGAGACCATATTACTGAGCCAGGATTTAATATAATATATTCTCACCTCAAAAAAAGGGTGAGATTGGTTTTTGTAAAATGGTGCGGGGGATGAATAGGGGTAACTAAATGGGTGTATTAAGCTTGGATTCATTCCATCTTTAATCCTGAGAGGGAATCTCTGACTGGTAGGCTTGATTTGCTCTATAAGACATTCTTGTGAGGTTTACCAAGACTATGTTTGAGACCTCACAGCTTTTTATAAACACAAGATGGAGAAAAAGAAAAGTTTCTTATTCAGAAGCAGAGGAAAAAAAAACATTGTTCTCTGCGTCATTGATTCTTTTTCCTCACTAGGTATTTTTACTCTCCCCCCCCCCACCCCCGAAGTTGTGGTCTTTAAAAACAAGAGAAATATTTCATATATACTACCATCCTGCCTATTAATTTGTCTGCAGACTCTGGAGGACGTTCTAAGGAATCACAAGGATGAGGCTTCATGAGACTGAAGATCCAGTATCCACCATTGTTCAGCCACTATATGTGAATTGGGTTTTACCTGTCCTCTTGCAAGTTTTCCAGTGGTACTTCCAAACCATTTCCTTATTTTTACCAACTGAAGAAATAAGTCGTCTTCCCTTAGATTTCCCCCAAGTTCATGATCTTCATCTGCTGTTTTCTTATGGCTCTTTAACCTTTCCGGAGGGCTTTTAATCCTCAAGCTGATGTCACCAGAATCTCTTCAAATTTCATAATGAAGATGATAAAGAGGACAAAATACATCTTTACACGTAGAGATTCACTTCATACTAAGACTGTTCTTCCTGCTGGAAAAGCAAAGCAAAGGAAGCAATGAACCCTTTGTTATCCCTCCATGAAAGCTCCTCTTTCTACAGATTCTGTATAGAGGCTGATGCAGAGGTCGGTTGCTACCGGTTCAGACCAGTTCGGGAGAACCATTACCGGAAATTTGGTGTGGTTCTCAGAACCAGGAGCAATCTCTGGCTGGCCATGCCCCTGAACCGGTTTCTGCTCGCTCATCCCACCCGCCCGATGCTCGCTCCCCACGCCCGTCCGATGCTCGCTCACTCTGCCTGCCTGATGCTCACTCGCCCCACCTGCCCGATGCTCACTCATCCTGCCCAGCTGCTACTTGCAGAATCTAGCCGTGTACTTCTTCTGCTCAACGCTGCTGGCAAAGATAAGGCAGAAGGGCACGGGCCTGCGGGTGGGCAGGGGAGGCAGAGCCGGCGGAGGGATGATACCAGCAGTGGGTGGACTGATGCATGTGGGGAGGGAAGGGAAGGGGGCACGGAGGGGAGCATGCAGGACATTGTCACGAGTAAACTGAAGCTTGGATCTCCCATGTGCTTCCCTCGCAGGCCAGGCCAGCTCGGGGAAACACCTGGGAAGGGCTCCAAGAAGGAGAGCTGGCGGAGGGATGATACCAGCAGCGGGTGGACCGATGCATGTGGGGAGGGAAGGGGGCACGGAGGGGAGCATGCAGGACATTGTCACGAGTAAACTGCAGCTTGGATCTCCCATGTGCTTCCCTCGCAGGCCAGGCCAGCTCGGGGAAACACCTGGGAAGGGCACCGGGAAGGAGAGCTGGCGGAGGGTTGATACCAGCAGCGGGTGGACTGATGCGTGCAGGGAGGGAGGGGGGAAGGAGGGGGGCACGTGGGAGATCATCACAAGTAAACTGCAACTAGGATCTCCTGTACGCTTCCCTCCCTCCCCACTCCCCGCATGCATCGGTCCACTCGCTGCTGGTATCACCCCTCCGCCAGCTCTCCCTCCCTCTCTCTCCGGCCGCTCTTGCTGCCCGCTCTCTTCCTTCTCACACCGCGAATCAAAAACGAATGATGGCAGTGCTGCTTCAGGAGGGCAGGTGGACAGCTGCAGCCAGGCGGGGAGGGAGGGCACTGAGAGCAGCGGCCCGTTCCAAATGCAGGCCTGGCCCTCTCCCCATGCGCGGGGCTGCAGTCTGCCCGGCCGCCAGCAGCTTCCACGCCACACTTGTAGTTGTGTGGCTAGTCAGAATATCAAGCCCGCTGAGGATGCCTTGCCCGCTGCCTCTGTGCACTGCACTTGGCAGGGGATACCGCCACCCCTTTCACTGCCCTCTCTGCTGCCTGGCAGGAGGAGGAGGCAGGGCGAGTGGGAGGCAGAGGGGCGCCTGGGGCTTTGCTCGGTTGTTAATTGTTAAGGTATCCAAGACTTCTAAATCCTTTGCTGGCATATTCCTTATAGCAGAGGTAGCAGATCACATGAAGATACATATGAATAAAATCCACTTATATCAATCAGTAGGGCTCATATAGGGTATTAAGAAAGAGAAAGAGAGAGAAACAAGAAAGAAAGAGAAAGAGACAAAGTAACCCACCCAGTCACATGATCACCCAGCTATGCCCACCCAGTAACATGACCATGAAGCCACACTCACTGAGTCACATGACCATCAAGCCACACCCACAAAATAAGCCACACCCACAGAACTGGTAGTAAAAAAATTAGAACCCACCCCTGGGCTGATGCTGGCATCAATGGGAAAACACAGCATCCAGCACTGATGAGGGAGAAGTACACACTGCTATCTCATTAATTACACTGCTAACTAATTAATACAAGATTTAATATCTACTACCAACCTATCCTGTTAATTTGCCTGCAGACTGCCTGATGTTCTAAGAAATTACAGGGATGGAGCTTCCTGAGGCTGAAGATACATAAATCCGGTATCCCAGGTTTCTTTTCCTTTTGTAGATCCTCATAGTCCTAGCATAAAAGAACAAGCTTATCTGTTAGTTTGGAACCATATGCATTTTAGGAACAAAGGCATCTGATAAAGAATGATAAAACACACATCACAATATCATCTGCAAATCTACTGCTTAACTAGGAAATTGCAGAGTCAACCTGCGTATTTCACCCTCTCTTGTCCCTCCCATGGACTTCCACGCTTGGGAATCCAGCAGAATTATTTAGCCCTCTGCATGGTTTCTGTTCTCCCTTGTCGGCAGAGGTAGCTCAGATTTCAAAAGGCAGAAGTAAGCCAACAGGGAGGGGAGGGTTCTCTGCTTTGGCCAGAACTCAGGGTGGAATCAGGTGGGGGGCAAAGCAGGCCCAGGATCTTTAGGCACCTGATAGGGCAGGATGGGGGAAGGAACAGATAAGTGGGTGTGCTGCATGGTCCTAAGGGCGAGTGACTGTATCGGTTCTGCAGAATTTGTAACTTTGCAACAGGGTCATATTTGGCTTTTTTGGGCGGGAGGGGGTTGTCTTTGTAACTTGGAACTGCCATTAAGTGACTTGTTGTACCTTGAGGACTACTTGTACTGTGAAATTTGGCACACTCCTTCATTCACTAATGAATATATATATATTTATTTTGACTATATATATATATATATATATATATATATATATATATATATATATATATATATATATATATATATATATATATATATATATATATATATATATATAGTCATTTTGATCAAACAAAGATACTGTGGAAATAGCAAGACAAAACTAATTACATTAAGTGAAAGACCTTTTCACTAATTTTAGTTTTAAACTTGTCATGCCTGCTTTTTATCCATCTATGTCTTTTGTACATTTCTATTTTTTAAAAAAGCTAAGCTGTTGCTATTATTCTTATGGTAAAAAGTTATATGTATTTGTTATATATTAAAATCTGTATTTACTGGGTTATATTCAAACCTCTACTTACTGTACTGAGAATCAGCAGGTCCCTTTTACTTCTTCCTATTGTTCATTATATTTCATTTACAGCATCCTGGAACAGTTTCAAAAAGCACAGAAATATGAAAGCAATGCCTACCACAAAAGGTTGATAGCCTTCACTGCATTTTAGCAATTTTCTATCTCATGGTTGCATGTTAGTGTCTCCCTTAGAATGTTCTAGGTAAAATAAAAATTAATAAAACTCCCATTAGTTTCTAGCTCATTTCTATGAAAAGTTTACATAAATTAGTGGACATAAAGTTTATGGTTGTAGCAAAACATTTCTCCTGAAAAGATGCCTTAGGAATAATGATAAACACACAAAATACATAAAATATTCCTTGCATGTTATAATGGAATATAATAATGCATTTGATGTGCATGTGCATGGAAAGTATTTATTTATTTAATAAATGTATAGGCCACCCATCTCTGGGCAACTATAAAAGACCCCAAATGAAACTCAGGACTTATCATATCAGTACCATTATTTTGAGATGGTTAAAAGATCAGTAGCAACAATAACTTTTCAAACATAGAATAATATAGCAGAATGAAAGAGAGCCATGCTGGATTAGGCCCTAGGCCCATTTGAATAAACTGGTATTCTTGCAGTAGCAAATAAAACCGTTTTGCAAACATATGACTGTTGCAGAAGCACCGTGGTCACATGATTTACATTCACATGCTTGACAACTGACTCACATTTATGACGGTTGCAGTGTTCTGCAGTCATGTGATAACCTTTTGCAACCTCTGACAAGCAAAGTCAGTGGGGAAGCCACTTAACAACCATTTTACTAGCTTAACAACTGCACTGGTTCACAAAATTGAGGCAAAATTCACTTAACAATGTTTCACTTAGCAACAGAATTTTGGGGCTCAATTGGGATCATAAGTTGAGGACCATCTGTATAGGTGGGAAAACACAAAGGTGACATGAGGACAGTCCAATCTTCTGCATGAGCTATCTAGCAACTCGAGGCCTCCTATATTGGACGTAATATAAAGTTTTCTTTTTCCAATTCGCTGTCTGCTGTAAGGGTTTGTTTGGGTTGTCCAATGCAACCCAGATTTCTTTCTTGATCAGTTACCATCAACTGACAGCCCACAGTGGATTTTTTTATCCCAAATACACATTGCTTTATGCCAGGGGTGAAATGCTACCGGTTTGGACCAGTTCGGGAGAACCGTTAGTGGACATGTGGCCTGGTTCGTCGAACCGGTAGCTATGGCTGGCTGGCCACACCCCCGGACCGGTCCCCCAGTCGCCACTCGCTGGCCCTGCCCTGCCCCGTTTCTGCAAAGGCAGAGCCCCCCCCCCCCCTGCAATCCAAAGAGGCGAGGGGGATGCTGCAGAAAAGGCCGTCTTCCACCAGGGCCCGCATGCCTCCTGTGCCGGCTCCACGGTGCTTGGGGCTCTGAAACAGCCCACTGGCTTCCCAAAGAGATCTGTCTGCTCTCTTTGATTGCTGCTGCCACCCCGGGAACTCAGAAGATGCGGAGCGAGAGGCGCGGAAGCCACCAGTGGCCGGCCGGCAGGTCGGCAGCCCCCCACGTGGGGAGAGGGCCAGGCCAGGCCACAGTAGAGCCCGCGGCGGTTTCCCTTCGGCCTGGGCGGCGGCGCTTACCCGAGCAGGCCAGTGCGGGTAGCCCTCTATCTTGCCAAAGACCAGGTTGCCGCACTTGTAGTTGTGTGGCCGGCCGGAGCGGGACATGGCGCGGGTGGAGAGGGTGATGCAGCCCCCGTTGAGGGCACCCTGGCCGAGCGATTGCTGCGCCTCAGCAGCAACAGGCATGCCAGGGTCATTTCCTTCATGAAATAAACATAAAATAGTATTTTTAATTATAAGGATTATCATTTTCCTTAATTATAAGTATTTTTTTAAAGAAAAGTGAATAAAATAAGATATTTGCCCATAACATCTATAAGAAAAAGATAATTGTCTCTGGTTTTCCTAGGCCTTGGGAAATTGGCTTACGTTGCCTTGCGTGAGAGAAAAACTTGATTGCCTATC
The DNA here is from genome assembly GCA_023053685.1 of Diadophis punctatus similis. NCBI lineage: Eukaryota > Metazoa > Chordata > Lepidosauria > Squamata > Dipsadidae > Diadophis > Diadophis punctatus. Next base: position 22,174,140 of record JALIGW010000009.1, on the reverse strand, counting down.
AGGAAGCACCTTTTTTTACACATTGATGAGATGGGCTATCTATTGCATTCCAAAATTACAGCATTGCATTCACCATGTGCCTGTCTTATGCCGCAGGCGAAGCTGTCAATCTCACGCAAGGGACATTAAAGGAACTCCTGCTGGTTCCTTTCAGCGTGCATATAGAACCTGCTCTTTGGTACTGGGGCCAAACTTCCACGCTTGGCTACTAAATATGAAATTTCCAGCTCCAACAGTTTCCTTCAGATTTTGTCTTCTGTTGTTGTTTAGGGATATGAATGGTATATGAAAGCAGGTTAAAGAAGGTTCAGGGGTTGATAAATGGATAAATATTGGTCAAGATGAGGAGCAGCCATGGGCAAAATACCATCATTTTCAAAACAGCCACATCAGGCTGTCCATCTGTAACATTCCTTCTGGACTTTTCTGACTGCCCGCCATGTGCACCCCTGGCAAGGCTGCATGCAATCAGGACATTATTCATGCGAGGTCCCTGTCCAGATGAGGGAGGAAAAGACTGAAAATGAAGAAAGCAAACATTTTGGATTGACACTGTTGTCTCTTTGTTCCATAGAATTATACAGTACCGAACTATAAATGTTGGTCAAGGTGAGAAGCAGCATCGGGAATATACCATTTTTAAAAAGAGCTCCTGTGAAGAACAATTATGTTTATAAAGATGTTCACTGATCAACAATATTTATCTTGGATATTAGTTTGTGATATAAAAATTAATTTGATTTGTGTTCAAAATTCTGTTTTATATAGCCCTACAAGAACAAAGAAGTGCCTTGCTTGTCTCCATTGTTCTTGCTGTTTAACTGTAACTGTAACAGAAAACTATCCTTAGAACAAAAAGACCATAGAGTATATAGCCCAGATTATACCTACCAAACTTAAAAACACTGCCATCTACTGGCTAAATCTGTTGTAGTTGTTGCAAATTATACATTCCAAAAACGTATTCCAACAATTTGTCAGGGACCCAATTTGAAAATCATCTAATTTGACTGTGGGCCAAATCAGAAACATTTTTAAACACATGGAATGTTCTAACTTTAATTAAATATCCTGGGAATTCCTCAAAGAGTTATAATGAATTTAAAACTAAATAGGAGATGACTTGTGTCAACATGCACTTGCATTTTTTTTAGAGAAAAGGGAAGCTTGACCTAATTCATTTAGTTAATCGACTTATATGGCTGCCTAACTCACAATCAGGCTAGATTCCAATGATAGATGTAAGGCTTTTAACTTCCTTTTCAGAGATTTAGAAGCAAAATAACAAAATAACAGGGTTGGAAAGGACCTTGGATACCCTTGATACTTGTTCTTTGATAATTTGGAAGATATGCATGTGTGTATCAGAGAAAGACAGCAGGGTGCAAGACACATGGACAATGACAAACATGAAAATGAAAGAAAGAGAAGAGAAATGAAGAAAAACTTAAAGAATAAAGCTGAAATGTTTACCTGATGTTAAATAAGACTTCATAGCAGTTGTCATAACTCTAAAGGATTATGTGTCAACAGATGTATTTTTTCTTTTTATGTTCCCAAGAGTCTAGTACAGTAAATTCTCAATTTACTAGACTAATGGGAGAGGCGGAAGCTGTCTCCTGGAGAACGCTGACAGCCTAAATAAAGCAGTTTGCCTTACCTGACCATATGAGCTTGCCGCTCGGGTGGTGACAACAAGGAATGTCCGTTGCGACAAGGGCTGGCTGCCGAGGATCCCACATAGCCCTGGAGCTCGAGTGGCCGACCGCAGGGGCCCGCAGGAGTCATTTGGCTCCATCCGTTTCTTTTTGCTGTCCGCATCGTTAGGCGATCGCTTGAGGGCCTGAAAACAGCTCCGATCGTTGCGCAGGGGCCGGTGGGCCTAGAGACAACACTGCACCACTTCAGAAGTTCCCTCAGTGCTTTCCTGTCAGCAGTTTGTCTGGTGGCCATTTTGGCGGCACTTTTCTGCCCAGCAACAGCAACGTCTCTCATAGGTGGCGGCTATCTTGGAGAAGGGCGATTGCCAGGCCTGGCAGCCATTTCTGGCCCTCATTGATATAGCAGCTGCCATTTTGGAACAGGGCAAATTGCCCTTACACGGCCTCACAAGCGGCGGCTATTTTGTTGCAGTTTCTGTCCCTGCCTTGGTAGAAAGAAAGAAAAACCCCACCAGGCCTCTTTCCAGTTTTTCTGAGGCATTTGTTGGCATGGCTGATAAAGGGCAGGATAAGTCTGCCAAATCCAAGGTATCCAAGAGGCTCAGCAAGCCCCATGATCCACCTAGGCCTGATGTTTCAGATATGATGATTTTAAGAAAACTGGATTGGTAAAACTGTTGTTGCTTTCCTCAAGCATCAGTTCACGCCTTACAGAAGTGCTCCATTTTACATCTTCCGACTCAGTTGCCTCCTTTGACTTCTTCTCTTGTAGTGGATGGTGGTGGTGGGGAACAGCCTGGGAAATTGGTCTTTATTCTGAAATCTGGCAACAGATCAGCAAGGCCCAGCCATGTAAAACACCTTGTAATAAATGAGCATGCAAAAGAGGAAAATATTCAGAATGAACAAATTGCAGAGAAACGTTTGGAGAAGGAACTTGAGTCTGAGGAATCAAGAAAGGAAAACTGTCCAATGAAGTGCATTGGGAGTATCAGGAACAAACCACCTCTGCTCCTGTTTTATCTGACTTTTTGTCAAGCACTGATAACTCTTTTCTTCAGGGCGAAGTCTTTGAAGTTGAGGTGAAAAAACAGTTGGCACCTGATCCTTAACGAGCCTATGAGGAACCTAACTGCCCACTTGATCTGTATGATAAAAATGAAACTGAGAGAACTGACTACCCAGAAGCCCTGTGGTGTTCTCATCTCTAGAATAGGTCTTGCAATGAAATTCTTCAATAAGAGAAAAACCATCCAGGAACCATCTGCTCTGTTGAAACCTTACTTGTTGCTGACTAAAAATGAAAGCAATATGACTACAGCAAGCTCCAGAAAAATAGAGAAACCTTCTGATGAGGTAAAAGCAACCTAGATAAATAATCCTAATAGGTGCACAAATAGGAGTATTACAAGATTTGATTACCTAGGTGTGTTTCTTTTTATCCCCAGAAGGCCCCATTGATGTAAATTGTGCATTTATTTCTTTAAAGACAGTTACTGTTTATGAGTAAAAGCCTTGTTAGATGGTTTTTATAGTAATGTGCATGTTTAAAGACAGTTACTGTTTAAGAGTAAAAGCCTTGTTAGATTGTTTATAGTAATGTGCATATGCCAAGACCACTTCTCTGCCTGATTCCTATCTCCATATACAAGGATAAGCGACATGTAAGGTTCTTACAAATTGTGATCAGCATCTGGGGAGAGTGGTGTATAGCACAAAGCTAAAGTAACTAAAACATGAAAACAAGGAAAACCCGAATGTGGTTCATTAGAATTAAATTAGAAATTTCAGATATGATGATTTTAATAAAACTCGATTGGTAAAACTGTTGTTGATTTAAAGGGTAGGTGGGCCTGTATATACTTTGCTTCTGGGGGAAAGAGCTTTTATGTTAAAATACACAAAGGCCTATCTTTCACTTTACTTCTCTTTGCAGACACCAAAGCAGGGAATTCCACAATATGAGAATGGCCTCAAATGGTGGTTGGTTGTTTCTGTGTCAACGGTGATGATGGTTGTTATTTTAATAATTTGTTTGATTGAGGTAAGCTAAAATATTTTTCTAGAGACAGGCCCAAATATACTTTTCTTCAGGGGAAAAGAGCTGTTATGTTAAAATACGCGAAGGCCTATTTTTCACTTTACTTCTCTTTCTTTAACCTTGCAGATACTAAAGCAGGGAAGCCGATAATATAGGAATGGCATCAATTGGAGGTTGGCTGTTTCAGTGACAACAGTGATGGTAGTTATTATTGTAATCATTTGTTTCATTGAAGTAAGCTAAAATATTTTTCTAGAGATCCTTATATTAATTTATTCTCCCACTATATTTCAAAGTCCAATAATGAAAAGATAAACTTCTCCAAACTCTCAATATACTGCTTTAGTGAAGAGCCAGTATTTCCTTGAACACTGTAATTCGGAGACCATATTACTGAGCCAGGATTTAATATAATATATTCTCACCTCAAAAAAAGGGTGAGATTGGTTTTTGTAAAATGGTGCGGGGGATGAATAGGGGTAACTAAATGGGTGTATTAAGCTTGGATTCATTCCATCTTTAATCCTGAGAGGGAATCTCTGACTGGTAGGCTTGATTTGCTCTATAAGACATTCTTGTGAGGTTTACCAAGACTATGTTTGAGACCTCACAGCTTTTTATAAACACAAGATGGAGAAAAAGAAAAGTTTCTTATTCAGAAGCAGAGGAAAAAAAAACATTGTTCTCTGCGTCATTGATTCTTTTTCCTCACTAGGTATTTTTACTCTCCCCCCCCCACCCCCGAAGTTGTGGTCTTTAAAAACAAGAGAAATATTTCATATATACTACCATCCTGCCTATTAATTTGTCTGCAGACTCTGGAGGACGTTCTAAGGAATCACAAGGATGAGGCTTCATGAGACTGAAGATCCAGTATCCACCATTGTTCAGCCACTATATGTGAATTGGGTTTTACCTGTCCTCCTGCAAGTTTTCCAGTGGTACTTCCAAACCATTTCCTTATTTTTACCAACTGAAGAAATAAGTCGTCTTCCCTTAGATTTCCCCCAAGTTCATGATCTTCATCTGCTGTTTTCTTATGGCTCTTTAACCTTTCCGGAGGGCTTTTAATCCTCAAGCTGATGTCACCAGAATCTCTTCAAATTTCATAATGAAGATGATAAAGAGGACAAAATACATCTTTACACGTAGAGATTCACTTCATACTAAGACTGTTCTTCCTGCTGGAAAAGCAAAGGAAGCAATGAACCCTTTGTTAATTCCTCCATGAAAGCTCCTCTTTCTACAGATTCTGTATAGAGGCTGATGCAGAGGTCGGTTGCTACCGGTTCAGACCAGTTCAGGAGAACCATTACCGGAAATTTGGTGTGGTTCTCAGAACCAGGAGCAATCTCTGGCTGGCCATGCCCCTGAACCGGTTTCTGCTCGCTCACCCCACCCGCCGGATGCTCGCTCCCCACGCCCGCCCGATGCTCGCTCACTCTGCCTGCCCGATGCTCACTCGCCCCGCCTGCCCGATGCTCGCTCATCCTGCCCAGCTGCTACTTGCAGAATCTAGCCGTGTACTTCTTCTGCTCAACGCTGCTGGCAAAGATAAGGCAGAAGGGCACGGGCCTGCGGGTGGGCAGGGGAGGCAGAGCCGGCGGAGGGATGATACCAGCAGTGGGTGGACTGATGCATGTGGGGAGGGAAGGGGGCACGGAGGGGAGCATGCAGGACATTGTCACGAGTAAACTGCAGCTTGGATCTCCCATGTGCTTCCCTTGCAGGCCAGGCCAGCTCGGGGAAACACCTGGGAAGGGCTCCGGGAAGGAGAGCTGGCGGAGGGTTGATACCAGCAGCGGGTGGACCGATGCGTGCAGGGAGGGAGGGGGGCACGTGGGAGATCATCACAAGTAAACTGCAATTAGGATCTCCTGTACGCTTCCCTCCCTCCCCACTCCCCGCATGCATAGGTCCACTCGCTGCTGGTATCACCCCACCGCCAGCTCTCTCTCCTGCCGCTCTCGCTGCCCGCTTTCTTCCTTCTCCCACCGCGAATCAAAAATGAATGATGGCAGCGCTGCTTCAAGAGGGCAGGAGAACGGCTGCAGCCAGGCGGGGAGGGAGGGCACTGAGAGCAGCGGCCTGTTCCAAATGCAGGCCTGGCCCTCTCCCCATGCGGGGGGCTGCAGCCTGCCCGGCCGCCAGCAGCTTCCGCGCCACACTTGTAGTTGTGTGGCTGGTCAGAATATCAAGCCCGCTGGGGACGCCTTGCCCGCTGCCTCTGTGCACTGCACTTGGCAGGGGATGCCGCCACCCCTTTCACTGCCCTCTCTGCCCGCCTGGCAGGAGGAGGAGGCAGGGCAAGTGGGAGGCAGAGGGGCGCCTGGGGCTTGGCTCGGTTGTTAATTGTTAAGGTATCCAAGACTTCTAACTCCTTTGCTGGCATATTCCTTATAGCAGACATAGCAGATCACATGAAGATACATATGAATAAAATCCACTTATATCAATCAATAGAGCTCATATAGGGTATTAAGAAAGAGAAAGAGAGAGAAACAAGAAAGAAAGAGAAAGAGACAAAGTAACCCATCCAGTCACATGATCACCCAGCTATGCCCACCCAGTGACATAACCATGATGCCACACCCACTGAGTCACATGACCATGAAGCCACGCCCACCCACACACGATCATGAAGCCACACCCATCATTGCATGACCATCAAGCCACACCCACAAAATAAGCCACACCCACAGAACTGGTAGTAAAAAAATTAGAACCCACCCCTGGGCTGATGCTGGCATCAATGGGAAAACACAGCATCCAGCACTGATGAGGGAGAAGTACACACTGCTATCTCATTAATGACATTGCTATCTAATTAATACAAGAGAAATATTTAATATCTACTACCAACCTGTCCTGTTAATTTGCCTGCAGACTGCCTGATGTTCTAAGAAATTACAGGGATGGAGCTTCCTGAGGCTGAAGATACATAAATCCGGTATCCCAGGTTTCTTTTCCTTTTGTAGATCCTCATAGTCCTAGCATAAAAGAACAAGCTTATCTGTTAGTTTGGAACCATATGCATTTTAGGAACAAAGGCATCTGATAAAGAATGATAAAACACACATCACAATATCATCTGCAAATCTACTGCTTAACTAGGAAATTGCAGAGTCAACCTGCGTATTTCACCCTCTCTTGTCCCTCCCATGGACTTCCACGCTTGGGAATCCAGCAGAATTATTTAGCCCTCTGCATGGTTTCTGTTCTCCCTTGTCGGCAGAGCTAGCTCAGATTTCAAAAGGCAGAAGTAAGCCGACAGGGAGGGGAGGGTTCTCTGCTTTGGCCAGAACTCAGGGTGGAATCAGGTGGGGGGCAAAGCAGGCCCAGGATCTTTAGGCACCTGATAGGGCAGGATGGGGGAAGGAACAGATAAGTGGGTGTGCTGCATGGTCCTAAGGGCGAGTGACTGTATCGATTCTGCAGAATTTGTAACTTTGCAACAGGGTCGTATGTGGCTTTTTTGGGGGGGGAGAGGGTTGTCTTTGTAACTTGGAACTGCCATTAAGTGACTTGTCATACCTTGAGGACTACTTGTACTGTGAAATTTTGCACACTCCTTCATTCACTAATGAATATATATATTTATTTTGACTATATAGAGCATACACACCAAAGACAAATTCCTTGTGTGTCCAATCACACTTGGCCAATAAAGAATTCTATTCTATTCTATTCTATTCTATTCTATTCTATTCTATTCTATTCTATTCTATTCTATTCTATTCTATATGTATGTATGTATGTATGTATGTATGTATGTATGTATGTATGTATGTATGTATGTATGTACGTACGTACGTACGTACGGATGATAGATAGATAGATAGATAGATAGATAGATAGATAGATAGATAGATAGATAGATAGATAGATAAAGATAGATAGATAAAATAGAAAGATAGAAAGATAGAAAGATAGATAGATAGATAGATAGATAGATAGATAGATAGATAGATAGATAGATAGATAGATAGATAGATAAAGATAGATAGATAGATAGATAGATAGATAGATAGATAGATAGATAGATAGATAGATAGATAGATAGATAGATAGATAGTCATTTTGATCAAACAAAGATACTGTGGAAATAGCAAGACAAAACTAATTACATTAAGTCAAAGACCTTTTCACTAATTTTAGTTTTAAACTTGTCATGCCTGCTTTTTATCCATCTATATCTTTTGTACATTTCTATTTTTTAAAAAAGCTAAGCTGTTGCTATTATTCTTATGGTAAAAAGTTATATGTATTTGTTATATATTAAAATCTGTATTTACTGGGTTATATTCAAACCTCTACTTACTGTACTGAGAATCAGCAGGTCCCTTTTACTTCTTCCTATTGTTCATTATATTTCATTTACAGCATCCTGGAACAGTTTCAAAAAGCACAGAAATATGAAAGCAATGCCTACCACAAAAGGTTGATAGCCTTCACTGCATTTTAGCAATTTTCTATCTCATGGTTGCATGTTAGTGTCTCCCTTAGAATGTTCTAGGTAAAATAAAAATTAATAAAACTCCCATTAGTTTCTAGCTCATTTCTATGAAAAGTTTACATAAATTAGTGGACATAAAGTTTATGGTTGTAGCAAAACATTTCTCCTGAAAAGATGCCTTAGGAATAATGATAAACACACAAAATACATAAAATATTCCTTGCATGTTATAATGGAATATAATAATGCATTTGATGTGCATGTGCATGGAAAGTATTTATTTATTTAATAAATGTATAGGCCACCCATCTCTGGGCAACTATAAAAGACCCCAAATGAAACTCAGGACTTATCATATCAGTACCATTATTTTGAGATGGTTAAAAGATCAGTAGCAACAATAACTTTTCAAACATAGAATAATATAGCAGAATGAAAGAGAGCCATGCTGGATTAGGCCCTAGGCCCATTTGAATAAACTGGTATTCTTGCAGTAGCAAATAAAACCGTTTTGCAAACATATGACTGTTGCAGAAGCACCGTGGTCACATGATTTACATTCACATGCTTGACAACTGACTCACATTTATGACGGTTGCAGTGTTCTGCAGTCATGTGATAACCTTTTGCAACCTCTGACAAGCAAAGTCAGTGGGGAAGCCACTTAACAACCATTTTACTAGCTTAACAACTGCACTGGTTCACAAAATTGAGGCAAAATTCACTTAACAATGTTTCACTTAGCAACAGAATTTTGGGGCTCAATTGGGATCATAAGTTGAGGACCATCTGTATAGGTGGGAAAACACAAAGGTGACATGAGGACAGTCCAATCTTCTGCATGAGCTATCTAGCAACTCGAGGCCTCCTATATTGGACATAATATAAAGTTTTCTTTTTCCAATTCGCTGTCTGCTGTAAGGGTTTGTTTGGGTTGTCCAATGCAACCCAGATTTCTTTCTTGATCAGTTACCATCAACTGACAGCCCACAGTGGATTTTTTTATCCCAAATACACATTGCTTTATGCCAGGGGTGAAATGCTACCGGTTTGGACCAGTTCGGGAGAACCGTTAGTGGACATGTGGCCTGGTTCGTCGAACCGGTAGCTATGGCTGGCTGGCCACACCCCCGGACCGGTCCCCCAGTCGCCACTCGCTGGCCCTGCCCTGCCCCGTTTCTGCAAAGGCAGAGCCCCCCCCCTGCAATCCAAAGAGGCGAGGGGGATGCTGCAGAAAAGGCCGTCTTCCACCAGGGCCCGCATGCCTCCTGTGCCGGCTCCACGGTGCTTGGGGCTCTGAAACAGCCCACTGGCTTCCCAAAGAGATCTGTCTGCTCTCTTTGATTGCTGCTGCCACCCCGGGAACTCAGAAGATGCGGAGCGAGAGGCGCGGAAGCCACCAGTGGCCGGCCGGCAGGTCGGCAGCCCCCCACGTGGGGAGAGGGCCAGGCCAGGCCACAGTAGAGCCCGCGGCGGTTTCCCTTCGGCCTGGGCGGCGGCGCTTACCCGAGCAGGCCAGTGCGGGTAGCCCTCTATCTTGCCAAAGACCAGGTTGCCGCACTTGTAGTTGTGTGGCCGGCCGGAGCGGGACATGGCGCGGGTGGAGAGGGTGATGCAGCCCCCGTTGAGGGCACCCTGGCCGAGCGATTGCTGCGCCTCAGCAGCAACAGGCATGCCAGGGTCATTTCCTTCATGAAATAAACATAAAATAGTATTTTTAATTATAAGGATTATCATTTTCCTTAATTATAAGTATTTTTTTAAAGAAAAGTGAATAAAATAAGATATTTGCCCATAACATCTATAAGAAAAAGATAATTGTCTCTGGTTTTCCTAGGCCTTGGGAAATTGGCTTACGTTGCCTTGCGTGAGAGAAAAACTTGATTGCCTATCAGGAAGCACCTTTTTTTACACATTGATGAGATGGGCTATCTATTGCATTCCAAAATTACAGCATTGCATTCACCATGTGCCTGTCTTATGCCGCAGGCAAAGCTGTCAATCTCACGCAAGGGACATTAAAGGAAGAGTTCGGGAGAACCGTTAGTGGACATGTGGCCTGGTTCGTCGAACCAGGCCACATGTCCACATGTTAGTGGACATGTGGCCGGCCGGAGCGGGACATGGCGTGGGTGGAGAGGCTGACGCAGCCCCCACTGAGGGCACCCTGGCCAAGTGATTGCTGCGCCTCAGCAGCAACAGGCATGCCAGAGCCTCCTTGCCTGCTTCACCTGCATGCACTGTGCTTGGAAGGGGCCACTGCCACTGCTCTCCCTCCCCACCTGGCTGCGCACGTCCACCTGGGCCAACCTGTCCTCTCGGAGCACCGCCGCCATTCGCTTTCTTCCTTCTCCCGCTGTGAAACAAAAGTGAACGGTGGCGGATTTGCTTCGGGAGGGCAGGCAGCTCCAGCCCAAAGTGGCAGGAAGGGAAGGCTTATGCGCAAATGTGGCGCAAAAGTACAGGGCCGCTTCGCTTCTGCACTAAGGCTCCGGCGAACCTTCTCCTCCTCCTCCCCCTCCTTCTCTTCTCATGTGGGGGGAGTAGACATAGCAAGGCGATGGCCGGAACCTTAGTGCAGGAGACAAGTCGCATCCTTTTGCATCCTGTTAAAACCCTCCTTAAGCAAGCGGCCGTCTTCGCTCCTGCACTAAGGTTCTGGTGACCCTCCTCCTCCCCCCCTCCTCCTCTTCTTGTGCAGGGGGGGGACATACCATGGTGATGGCCGGAACCTTAGTGCAGGAGTGAAGCTGGCCGCTCGCTTAAGGAGAGTTTTAACAGGATGCAAAAGGACGCAGCTTCTCTCCTGCACTAAGGCTCTGGTCATCACCTTGCCATGTTCCACCCCCCCCCCCGCATGAGAAGCGAAGGAGGGGGAGGAGGAGGAGGTTCACCGGAGCCTTAGTGCAGGAGCAAAGCGGCCCTGTACCTGCCTTCGCTTCCTGCCGCTTCGGGCTGGAGCTCGCGTCCTCCGCACTTGGCCGAAGAGCTGCCGGGGGGAGCGATGACACGGCAAGGCAATGGCCAGAGCTTTAGCGTCCTTTTGCGTCCTGTTAAAACCTTTCTTAAGCGAGCGGCCGGCTGCCCCGCGCACACGTGTGCAAGAGTGACAGACAGACACAGGTACACACATACACACACAGATACAGAGGGGCGGAGAGAGAGAAAAGAAAGAGAGAGACAAAGAAAGAAAGAAAGAAAGAAAGAGGAAGTGAAAGAAAGAGGAAGAGAGAGAGAGAGAGAGAGAGAGAAAGAAAGGAAGGAAGGAAGGAAGGAAGGAAGGAAGGAAGGAAGGAAGGAAGGAAGGAAGGAAGGAAGGAAGGAAGGAGAGAAAGAAAGAAAGAAAGAAAGAAAGAAAGAAAGAAAGAAAGAAAGAAAGAAAGAAAGAAAAAGAAAACTTATGATCACAATTGAGCCCAAAATTTTGGTCGCTAAGCAAGAGCGTTGGTGAGTTTCACCACATTTTACAAGTTGGCCACGCCCACCCAGTCACATGACCACTAAGCCATGCCCACAGAACCAGTAGGGGAAATTTTTAGATTTCACCACTGCTTTATGCTACCTAACAATGAATTTACCACTTAAATATCTCCATTTCCCCAGTTTGGATAAATCGTTTATAGACTATTTGTATTCCCCTTTTCTTCGATGTTTCCAACACTCTAAGGAATTTGGTAGAGTCCTGAAACACAGTCAACTAATTTCCTATTTCTTTTTATGTAATTACCTTTATTTCACTTCCATACTCCTTTGTTTCAGAGGTGTTATTCCATCGCTTGCAAAGCAAATTCTTCGAGAGTGGCAGATGGATGAGGCACCACCTGAACAGAATAATCACGGCATGAATGAACAGTTTGTAATAACATTTAAACACTTATAATCCTATGTTCCTATGTTAACCAGCATTATTCTAGTTGTGATTTTATTGAAAACATATTAGAGAAAATTTAAAAAATAAATTTAAATTTAGAAAGCTTAGACAAATGGCTTCTTTCTACAGTAACATTGATAAATTACTGATAAGATCAATGTAATTTTTCTATTACTGATATATGTTTACCGTATTTTTCGGAGTATAAGACGCACCTTCCCCCCCCCAAAAAAAGAGGGTGAAAATCTGGGTGCATCTTATACTCCGAATGTAGCCCCACCCACCTGCTCCGCGCATTGCATTTTTGGGTGGTTCCAGGCGGCGAGGATCCTCACTTCCACATGGAACCTGATTCCCAAAGCATCCCGGGAAAGTGCATTGAAAACCGGGCTTTCTCTCAGAAAGGCCCGATAGAGAGGCAGCACATCAGTCCTCCTGGACCTGCCATTTCGTAAACATGCTACCAGGCTTCCCAGCAAGCCCCTGCGCCTTTGATGCCTCGGTCGGAGCCTGATTCCCAAAGCAGCCCAGGGAACTGCGTTGAAAGCCTTTTAAACGAAAGTGTTTTCTGGTGACAGATCTCCATCCCCGATTGCAAAAAGGGTGCCTGAAACGCGAGGATCGTGGAGGAAAGAGGAAAGAAACTCTTTCCAGTTTTTCTGAGGCATTTCTTGGCATGGCTGATAAAGGGCAAGATAAGTCTGCCAAATCCAAGGCACCCAAGAAGACAATTTATATTACAGCATGTTTCTCAATCACAGAACCTTTAAGATGAGAGAATGTCATCACCCAAAATTCCCTAGCCAGCTGTGCTTAATTTAAACATCTTAAAGTTCCTGAGCTTGAGAAAAATCCAGTCTAAACTTTCGTTGCATTTTTAAAAGTTTGAAAAGAAATGAGCCATTATCCTTCCCAGGATAATGTATCCCTAGGAAGGAGGCAATCTCAGTTGTAGAAGAGTTTTTTTTTCTTCTGTTCTGTTAAAATGTTTGTCTGTTCTTTGTCAGGTCTGAAAAAGAGACGCCCACTAGTGAAACCACTCCAAAGACTGAGTGAGTAGTACAGTCTGTCAAGGGATTTTCTTTAACTTAGAACTTTTTTCCTCCAAGTTATTTCTAAGTAATGCATTTGTTTAAAACAGCATATATACTGTTACTATTGCAGCTTTATTTTTTATTAAAATTAACACTTCTAAACACCTAAAAACCTTTTCATCAGAGGTGGGTTCCTCCCAGTTTGGACAAGTTCTATAGGACCGATTCTATAGAACCGTTAGTAAAAATAGGGAAGGGTTTGCCAAACCTGCAGTATATATAGGGGTGGTGGGATGCAGGGAAAAATGCTGAAGCTTCTATTAATACAGTCTGAGGGGTTGATATATGGTATGAAGGGTGGAGTCAGTGATGGGTTGCTCCCGGTTCGGCCCGGTTCTAAGAACCGGTAGTGGCGGCAGCGGGAGGCTCTGCCCACCCACCTGGGACGCTTCTGCCAGGGGTGGGTTCCTCCAGGTTCGGACTGGTTCACCTGAACCAGTAGCTACCCACTGGTGATGTCACAATGACATCACCAAACCGGATCGATCGGTGCCGGTCTGTGGGCACCGCCATATTTTTTTAATTTTTTTTTTCAATTTTCAAATTTTTTTTTGAATTAACCCCCCCCTTCTGAGCATGTGCAGAAGCTGAGTTCCAGCACTGTGCATGTGGTCACCATCTTTTTTCGGCTTTGGGTTTGTTTGTTTTTTAAAAAAATTTCTGAATGTTCATTACTGTACTTTGCGTGCACGTGCCCATGAGGCGCGCCTACACAGTGCAGAAGGGAGCGAACCAGCAGCCAGGTAAGTTGGAACCCACCCCTGGCTTCTGCGCATGTGCAGTAGCGTTGCGCGAGCACGAACTGGTAGTAAAGAGTTTTAGAACCCACTAATGAGTGGAGTGTTTTTTTTAATGGGTTTTATTATATGTTGGATTTCTAAAAATTTTGCAAGCTGCCTGGAATCACTTTTGTGTGACTTGGATGGTTACTTAAATTTGTTTATATAAATACCGTAAATAAAAATGCAATCCTGTCGTTTTGGGAGTATATTAAGCTCAATGAGGCTTACTTCTGAATAAATATGGTTTAGGATTGGTTGCAGTGTTTAATATAGGTTGGCTTTTACTTGGTAACTCAAGTCTCTAGCCATCTGTTGTACTCTTTCTCTAAATGTAGTTATTCCTGTTTTAAAGTCACTCATTGAGTTTTAAAGTCATTTAAGCCAGGCAGGATAATCACTCCATATTGACAGTACTATGGATAAAGATGGCAGTTTCCCAGCCGTTCCTCCTGAATTTGGCAGTTTCCCCTCTTCTCACCATTTCTTCTGGATCCTGTAAGCTAATCAGTTGCCTTCAGGGACAGGAGGCACCCTTACTTATTGCTCACATAGAAGTAATTCAGAACCACTCTAGCTTCTCGCTGTAGAATGAGAAGAAGGCTGTTGTAACAGCCAATGTTCTGCAGCCCAGCCTGTGCTACACCTGTGATTTCTAGATAACTGACATTTTGAAATGTCCAAATATATGCTATAGTATTTAGGGAAAAAAACAATATTTTGAACCATTTTGGTAGACATTTGTATGACATAGTTCCCACAGTGTGGCAAACTGTGGATGACCAGAAAATTATTTATGGAATAAATCACAATGGCTGGATTCACAAAGCTTGAAGGGAAAATCTGATTCATTTGTAATTAAATGTGTAATGTGTATTGAGCCATTTGTGTAAAGCATGTCTCACAGTTTTATGTATTTTGTGTATTTGTCTATTATTCCATTCAGCTTCACGTTGGAAAAGGCTGATTGGAAAAGGCTGCTTTAAGGAGACAACAATCCAAGTCACCTGTTTTATCCTCATATCCAGAAATGTGCTTCAGAGCTAACTGCATCTTTGGAGAGGGATGTTTGGAATCAATGCCTCACACTCCTGGATGCCCCACTGCAAGTAGGTCCAATCTAAGCCACTGCTTGTTATTCTCTACCATAAATTAATGATCGTTAATTTTTTAAAAACCCACTAATTTTAAACTAATTCTTAGATTTGAGAAAGAGCATTGTGGTAACCAAAATAGTACCACCTCAGCAGTAAGGTAAAGTACAACGCAACCTTGGTCAATAGAGCATCTCTTTCCATGACCATTTGATGATGTCCTTTGTTTTCTATTTTCAATTCTTTTGCTAATATATCCATGAAATAACGTTTTCCTTATTTGTGGGAATGGTGTGTCCCTGTTGAATATTAATTCTGAATGTCCAAGAAATGTCCCGTTAGAATAAGGTGACCAGACGTCCCGCTTTTGGCGGGACAGACATGCTTTTCAAGCGTGTGTCCTGCATCCCGCATTCTTTTCAAAAAGTCTCGCTTTTTTGAAAAGAATGCCGAAACAGCGGGACGTCTGGTCACCTGGGGAAGCAAAAGAGAGGTACCGGAAGCAAGTCGGGCGGAATTTCAGCGAGGCGGCTGCCTGCTGGGGAGAGGGGGAAGGGGGGCTGCTCCTCCTCTCCTTCCCCCGCCCCATCCCTAGCCCCGCCCTCGGAGGCGCCGCTGCTGTTGGGATGCGGGTGGAGGGGTGAGGGACGAGGAGCCGTCGCCGGTTTGAGCTCACGAGCGGCCCCTCCGGCGGCGCAAACAGCCCTTCCTCGTCCCCCTCCCCTTCCTTCCCCCCGTCGCCTCGCTGCCGCCGTTGCCCTGGGGCCGGGCGGGCGACCGAGAGACCGCAGTGCTTGGATGCCTGGAGCTCGCGACAGATAAGCTGCCGGCTGCCTCCTTTCCCCGTCTCCCGCCTCCCGTTCGTTGCTTGCCAGCCCGGCCCCAGGGCAGCTCCCGAAGGGGAGGCGGGAGGCGAGGAAAGGCCTCCCGAAGGGGACGCAGGCTCCCGAAGGGCTGCCGGCTCCTGAAGGGGAGGCGGGAGGCGAGGAAAGGCCTCCCGCCTCCCCCCCCCACCTGGACGCCGACATTTGCTGTGTTTTGCCCTCTGCGCATGCGCAGCGTTCTGCACATGTGCAGAGGGCAAAACAAATGGCGGCGCCCAGGCGGGCCCGCCCGCCCCCCCCCCCGTCCCGCTTTTAAAAAAAATCTGGTCACTTTACGTTAGAACAAATGTCCCGTTAGAGTGCAGACAACAGAGTAAGAGGGAGGATCCATACAGTTTATCATCTGATACCATGCCTGTTTTTATTGGCAGCAAGAAGTTAACATGAAACCTAATTTGGTGATGAACAGGAATGGATGAAGGGGCTGATAAATTTAAAGATACATTCTAGCTGTGCTGACAGCTGTCAAGCTGACCCTTTAGCAGGCAGCCTTGATCAGTATCACGTAAGGATAAGAGTTGCCTTGCAGGGACCGGTTTACTTCTCCCTAGTAAAATGCAAAAGCACAGCTAACACTATGGCGGGGGCCAGCAACCCGCGGCTCTAGAGCTGCATATGGCTCTTTGGACCCTCTCCTGTGGCTCCCTGTCGGATGATCCCATCAGTGGGTGGCCCCTCCCCTCCCCCTCCCTCTTCGCCTGCCCTGAGAAGAAAAGGGCAACTGTGGCGGATGGAGACTCACTCTCTATTCCAGAACAGGAGTGAAGCATCATCCCTCTACTTGCCTCTTTTTCCAGCCCTTGTTGGTGTTGTGTGCACCTTGGCTGCTGAAGGAGATGCGTGACTTTTCTCCGCACCGAGACACTGGCTGGGCCACCCGGCTACAGCTGAAGTTCCGCATTGTAATGGGCTCCAGGAGGAGGAGGAGGGCACGCTGTCTCCCCCATTGTGCAGCGCACTAAGTTTAAGTGCAAGAGCCATGGAGCAGCCATGGAGGCGGTGAGAGGAATATGGGGAGATGCACCCCAGCCGGTGTCTCGGGGCAGAGAAAGTCACGTGTCTCCCCATATTCCTCTCGCCACCTCCATGGCTGCTTGCTGCTCTTGCACTTAAACCTGGCGCACTGCACAATGGGGGAGACAGCGTCTTCTCCCCCTCCTCCTGGAGCCCATTACAACACGGAGCATCAGCTGTAGCTGGCCCAGCCAGTGTCTTAGCACAGAGAAAAGTCACATCTCCCAACAAGGGCCAAAAAAAGAGGCAAGTAGAGGAGCGCTTCGCTTCCGCTCTGTCGTCACCCTTCTCTTCTCAGGGCAGTGAGGAGAAGGGGAGGGCGACGGGCGGGGTAGGGGCAGTCAGCTGACAGGGAGCCACAGTAGGGGGACAAAAGAGCTTCATTTATCTGGGAATCTGAAATGACAGTTGATGTAAAATTAAATCATATGGTAAAAAGCACCCAAAGAAGAAGAAAAAACAACAGCAAACCCCCCCCCCAATCTTTGCCTGTTTTTGGAAGTGGTTCAAGAGGGCACACACACACACACACACACACACACACACACACACACACACACACACACAAGAGAGAGAGAGGGGGGAGAGAAAGGGGGAGAAAGATGAGAGACAGGGAGAGAGAAAGAGAGAGAGAGATGGAGAAAGAGAGAGAGAGATCTATTTAAAAGAATATACCAGGAACCACAAAACCTGGGTAGGCATGGCTGGGGTGTGTGATGTGACTGGGTGGGAGTGAGTGATGTTGAGTTGGCCACGCCACCCAGGTTTTGTGGCTCCCGGTGTTTTGTTTTCTGTGGGAAATGGGCCCAAGTGGCTCTTTGAGTGTTTAAGATTACAGACCCTTACACTATGGGATGGCCATAGGAACAGCCAGAAGGGGGGAAATTCCCATTCTGTGAATTTTATGCAGGAAGGAAGAAGCCACCAATCTGGAGTCTTTGGAAAGGAACAGCATGGTATTGTTGGAAGAAATTTCCCTGGTTCGTTCCCAGCTGGGAAGTACCACAGACGCTGAAAAGAAATGAATTCCGAAGCAGCTGCCAGAAAGTGGGATTCTTTAATGAAGGAAGGCAAAAAGCAGATATGACACAGCCCAAGCGTTCCTGGGTTGCAAGCCGACTTGACTCTGTTGACTCTGAGCCTTTTATGGTTAATTCCCCTTTAAAGTTCCTGCAGCTTGATGGGTTTATTTGTGTGCCTCTAATTAAGGTGATTGCCCTGGATCCTGTCTTCCTGTCTTAATGGGTTAATCCTGTTCCTGGAGCTTTGTCTTTCCTATCCTGGGGGTTAATTCTGCCAGGAAAGAGGAAAAGGGAAGTTCCAGTTGAGTTATTTTTAGCCTGGTTCCCCTTATCTTAATGGCTCTAAGTGTTTCTATTGTCAGCTCTGTTAGCAGGGTGCTCTGTGTTTTTCTTTCAGCTGGTGCTTCTGCCTGGGGTTTTCTTAAAGGGGAAAGGGCAGGCTTGAGTTTCTTGGTGCTGTTTACTAAGGTTTCTGGTGCTATGAGGTTTCTGGCACTGTCCTTTTGGGGTGCACTTCTCACAGTAAAAATAAAATAAAACAATTCAAAGCATAATATCCACAAGAGAAATGATGGTGAACCAGAATAACTTCCTCCACTTTCCATGTGAGACCCAGTCACTAAGTGCAGCTTGCCAATCAAGTCACCCAAGGGACTGTCCCATGACAACTGAATTTACATGGACAGGAAACAAGAGCTCAGCCCAGGAGCCTCAGACCTTTGTCAAAAGAAAGAAGAAATTGAAGACTGAAGGTGTTTTCGCAAACCTCCGATTGAATCCAATCCAAGATACATTCCTTTCATCTCAGTTTTTGCTCAGCTATGGCAGCTTCTTCCTTCCAGATTTTCAGAGACTTTGGAGCCACCCTGGGGCTCTTGCTTATAGTCACAGGTATGGTTTCTTCCATCTCCTTCACCAAATCCATTGATTAAGATGGTTTAAAGTGCTAGGCAGTTTAATGATGTTAGTTGACTTTTTTATGTGTTTCCCCCTCTGTCTCATGAGGCTAATCTTTTGAATTGAACAATAGGGCCTAAATCAGCAAATACATAGATAAAAACCTATGTTCATTGGCTTTTCTAAATTGATGCCATTCAGATGCTAGCACTAGAATGTCCATACTGCAAGTTGACTAAGATTGGTATTGCTAATGCATAAAGAGGATATCATGTTGAGAAGTCTGGTCTAAAGTCACAGTAGGCTGAAAGTTGGGTCCCAGGTAAAGACTTTATTTATACATAAACAAGGTGCACAATCTGAAACCCACCTGGAAGAGACAGAGGTTGCTTTTCCAGTTATTCTGTGAGATTGGAGGAAAAAGTACCAAAAGAGAGAAGGGGAGGGGACAAAATAAGACCAGATTAACAGAGGGATCAAAATTCTTCTGCGAATTCAGTAAAAGCAATAATGTACCAAATAAGAGATAATGGCACCCTCTAAGTTACTGAGCATGTTTTATTTTAGAAATGAAGTGTTACAAAACTGTAACTAAAAACCTGAAGCCACATTTTACAAAGATTGTGTGGTTTTTTTCTCGATGGTGCAGATATTATTTGGGGATTTGGGTGGGAGATGGAAATGTGTAAGAAAGCGCTCAGGACCTTCTTCATCCCCCTCCTACCTCCCCCCAGCAGAATAGTTCAGGGGAAATTTGACAGAAGCAGGAAGAAAACTGTGTTCATTGGGCTGTGTTATCAGGAGTGCAATGCTTCCTGTCCAGCTGCTTTGAACAGAGTGAGAAGCCGAAACGTTTGGTGTCTGCTTTCTAAAAAGAGAAACTTTCTTTCTGAGGCTCTCCAGAGAAGGGCAAAGCAATGAAAATGGGCGTTCGTAAATTATTTGGACTGAATAAAAGGATGGAAGGACTGAGACTTCTTTATCGACCTTGACTAACCAGATGCAGCGAAAGAAAATTTATTTCTTGTGTAAAAAAGGTCCTTTCAGCAAATCTGGGTATAAAATGGAAAAACATCCAATTGCCCTTCCTGGGCTAAGAGAAGAGGCAGGTTCTGACAAATGAATTAGAGAGGGGGACTTAGCTGCCTGTCAGAAGCTGATTGGGGGTTATTCAATTGAGTGAGAGAGACTCTCCTCTCCAGCGTTCCTTACATCCTCTAGATATAACACGGACTGTCACCTGATCCCATGTATGGTGCAAGTGTGCATGGAATGGGTAGAGGTTGATGTGAGTTTGAGCAATAAAATTCCCCCATGGAGTTCTTTTGCTGTTGTGCACTACACATCAGTGGGGGCCGAGAGGCAGGCCATTCAGTATAGTACTTTTGTGCTGAAACCTATATGGGTGGCTAAGGTTCATAAGGAGTACTATTCAGTTCTACTGAGCACACCCCCTCCTCAGCACCTGCCAATTTTCTGGGTTGCTTGCGGTATCTGAGGACATCTCCCGTATCACTGAAAAACCTGCTGCCACCCCTGCATACCTGCAGACCCAGTTCCTCTCTTCAAGACAAGGAAGGACTGAAGTGGAAAAACTGGAGGAATGTCAGCCAGCACATTATTGTGTTTGACCTGCTGATGGCTGATCTCCCGTTTTAGCACCCACCATGTGCGTGATCTGTTAACTGGGCTGCCAACACACCATGCGGGGAACCTGGGATGAAAGAGGAACTATGATTTGAAGCACACTTTCCCCACCATGTGATACACATACACACCGGTCAGCCACTTCAGACAATGTGCCCAGATAGACCCCCAACCTTCACCCCCATTTTTGAATCATCAGCTTAATTGTCCCTAAATTATTTAGGGAACATGGAGAATTCCACTTCAGCTTTGGTGGTTCAGAAAAACCTGAGGTCATCTAGCCTTGATTATGAACTGGGATTAGAGAAAGGCCATGACGAGTAGAGAAGTCCAGCTATCCTCCAGAAGAATTTAGGCACATATCAAGTAGGTCCCTGTGGTTTTTATTAGAAAGCCATTACCCATCTTTGTCTTGGTCTACATAGTGCACTAAGTCAGACTGGCTTACACAACTCAGTGAAAAACTTACTTGGTTGAAGGTTCATCCTCACATCCCCCCTGATAGCAGCTTTTATAGGAGTGCCTTCATGAGGTTTGCCTTCCTATCATTCCCAGTTCACAGAGAAGGCAACTTATGGTGTTTTCAGCAGTTCTAGTTTTGAAGTGGGACTTCTTCTGGCACAATATTTCCCATGGATCTGATCTTAGATGCATTGGTGATATGGTTAGGGGTTGGTAGCTTACCTAGAATCTCTTAGCCTCATTAGACTGCTACAGAGGGCACTCCCCCCTTCTGACGGTTGGTCCTTCCAGGTCCTCCACGACCATTTTGGGTGGCAGAAGATGCCAGACCTCTGGCTTCCCCAGAGACATCTGTATACATAAGGCCTGGCCATCACTTTCCAAAGTACTTGCCAGGCCATACACAGACTCCTCATTTAGACAAGAAGGCACTCGTTAAAAGAGTGTTAAACCCACGGGTGGAATTCAGCCAGTTTGGCCCGGTTCGGGCAAAGTGGTTGTTAAATTTCTGTCTGGCCCCGCCCTGCCCTGCCCCGCCCAGCCACTACTGGCCTCACACGCCTCGGCTGTTGCCTTAGAGTCACACTGCGGCATAGCTGTAGCTGCTCTTTGGCTCCCTTGCCTCAACCACATGGCTATGCGGCCCAGCCTGCTTGCCTGCCTTTGCTGCGGCCTCCGACGCAGTGGCCTCCCGCTCATCTTGGCCTGTTCCCAAACGCCCGCCTCGGGCTGCTCCCAACTGCTCCAGCAGCAGAACAGGTAAGCACATCATTTCTAACCAAAAATGCAATATAATAGAAAGTAAAGAAAGATTTTACACTTAGGCAACAAAAAAACCAAATGCACAGGTATAGAATAGGTGGTGCCTGGCTCAACTGGAAGTAACTGTGAGATGGATCTGTGAGATGGAAACTTATCAAACAGATCCAACGTAGAAACTTATCAAACAGATCCAACGTAGAAATAAGAAATTTCCTGACAGTGAGAACAATTAATCAGAGGAATGGGATGTCTTCAGAAGTTGTGAGTATACCATCACTGGAGGTTTTAAGAAAATATTTGTCCATAATAGTATAGGGCAGTGATGGCGAACCTTTTTTCCCTCAGGTGCCGAAAGTGTGTGTGCGCGCGCGCTATCACACATGTGCGAGTGCCCACACCCATAATTCAATGTCTGGAGAGGGCGAAAACAGCTTCCCCCGCCCCCCCCACCGGAGGCTGGAAATGGCCCATTTCCTGACTTTCGGTGGGCCCAGTAGGCTCGTTTTTCGCCCTCCCCAGGCTCCAGAGGCTTCCCTAGAGCCTGGGGAGAGCCCTCCCCTGCCCCCTGGAGGCCCTCCGGAAGCTGAAAACCCCCTCCCAGAGACTCCACGTGAGCCGAAAATCAGCTGGCCGGCGCCCACATGTGCACTGGAGCTAAGCTAGGGCAACAGCTCGCGTGCCGGCAGATATGGCTCTGTGTGCCACCTGTGGCACGCGTGCCATAGGTTCACCATCACTGGTATAGGGTCTCATGCTTGAGCAGGGGTTGGACTAGAAAACCTCCAAGGTCCCTTCCAACTCTGTTATTCTTTATAAATCTCTCATTCAGTCTTACCAAGAGAATGGTGATAAACAATACTTGGAAATGTACATCAGGTCTTCTGATAGCAAAATCTCATCTTAGTATCAAGAGGAAGATGACTTTGAAAAAGCTTCCTCTCTCACCATAACATGCAAGACAAGGTGAGGACTGGCTGGGAGGGGAGGGATGAGGAGAGGCCAGGTGAGGCACCCCTCGATGTGAGTGACATTGAATTGGCCACGACCACCCAGTCACATGACCACCCAGTCACATGACCACCCAGCCACTCCCATCCAGTCATATGACCACTCAGTCACATGACCACAAAGCCACACCTATAGAACCTGTTGTTAAATTATTTGAATCCCACCACTGATTAAATCTCAGTATAAAAAGAGGACCAATGTTTTCTTCGAAGAATTTCAATGTCAAGCTGTGTCTGCTGATTCTGTCACCAGTGAGTGCATTACAGGTTTTCCGTTGTTTTGCTGACAAGCGATTTCAAGTAGCTGCTCAGGGACCTGTGGCTTGGTTTGGCCCCACAGCTCTGGCCCTATTACACATGTATGCAAATCACTGTGTGTGTACAAAAGAAGCTGGCTTTCCTGGTAATTCTTTCACCATTCTGCCCCCCACTGTTGCCTCCTCACTGATATCACTCTGGGACTATACTTTCTATTGTTTTTATTACTTGGGAACATCATTTTACCTTCTACACAGGCTGCCTCTGACTGCCTATCACAGGCATGGCCATTCCCTTGCAGTGTAGGTGAAGACAAAATGTTCTCATCATCAGTTCGTTTTTCTTCTTCACCCTCCACATCTCCTCTAGGCCTATGGCCTATCTGAGTGGCTATTTTGGACACGGGCTTCATGCATAACTTGGGCAACTTAAGAAGAGGGTAAAGTCCCTCCCTCAGGTGCACAGATCACTGATATTAAGGACAGCAGCTGGTGGTGGTTGTTGTTTTTTTGAAACAATAATAATGCTCAGTGATGGTGATGGAAATGAAACCAGGAGAATCCACGTATCAACTTTTTATCTTGTTCCACACTGAAACTGTAAAGAGAACATTTGCCACCCTGGTTTCTGAATCAGAATAGGGTTTGTCTCTTGAGGCAGGGCAATGGATGCCAGTGTACTTTTCTGGCAGCTCAAGGGCTGGAGGGAAGCATGTTAACATGGCTGTCTATTTATCTCCCTTGGGGGATGCACTAAGTCTTTTTGTTATATATCCTGCCAAACACCGATTTCTATCCACTCTTTCAGCCTTTGTCAGATTGCAGTGAACACTGACTGGAACTACTGAATCTTTGGATGTAATATTCAAAATATCCGACTTCACCAATCATTTCCACACCCAAAGACTATTGAAAGCATATCCAGCATCAAAATTTATAGAAGTGAATTTGGGGAGAGAAATGTTGCTTCATTTTTTTCTCCATTTGTTTAGATCATTCTGTTTGAAGATCACAGAAGATAGAAAAAAATCAAACAGCACCAATTTCAATTTAGGTTGAATGGGTAAAGAGGCTGTTTTTCAGAGCATTTTTCCTCTTTCTCCAGGTATGACAATAACCAGAGCTTCTACTGAAAGTAATGACGTTTCTCAAAAACAAGGTATATGTGTACTTTCAAGATAATATTGTCTTCAATTTTTTCAATTTTTCTTTTTTCCAAAGCTGTATTATTTGTTTCTTGTGAAATGACAGCCTAATTTTGAGTGCAACCAGAGCTGTATGGCTGCAATTTTTGGAACAATTTAGATTCTGTAAAATAACCCAATGTTCACATTTATGTCAGGTCACTGGGTGCCTTATGGACCTTTGACTCTTTGTCAATGGACCAAACTAAGGATTGTGTTTCCACCTGTATTGTGTTTGATTAAAAAGCTCTGCCAGTACCTTCTCTCTCATATCTGGATACCTTTTCATACAAAGAGATGAACTCTGTAAGAGGATGAGCCCTTCAAATCCCAAAAAGCTAGCCTGAACTGAGAAAGGACCAGCCAGTACCTGACTCTATCCAGTTCCCTGCTCCATCTGTCAGTCTCACCCTAAGGGTGAAGACAAAGCAAAATAAGTTAGGAGTCCCAATCTATTGTGCTCTGTAGATGAATGAAGACACGAACCAAGTATGTATCCCAATCAAAACTAGCCCTCCCCACCTTGGAACTCTCCAAGGGTGTTGGGAAGTCTTCACCTATCGCATAGCTGTTTGCCACAAAGGTTTTAGGGATATAAGGACCTTCCTAGAAAAGAACAGCTCCATACCTCCAGTGAAGCAGAATTGACAAACTCATTCCTCTAGTCAGGAATTAGTGGAACTTGATACATGCTTCAATAGCTTATTTAGAGCCATCTGTCTTCCTAGTCTAGCATGGTCCAGATACTGGCTGCGTGTAACAGCCCAGTAATGCAGCATTTCTAGAGGCAACCTGGCTGGAGAAGATTGGCAGAAAGTCCAGCAAAGATAGTTACCTTTCTTTTCCATCCTGTTCTCCACCTTTCTCTCTTTACTGTGGTCTTTTCTTCTTTTACACAGATACAACCACTTTCATGAATGTGATAAATACACGTTTCATTGCTGCAAGAGGGGGAGCCCGAATTTCCCTTAGCTGTTCTTTTGGCTCTCTGGCAAGTTGGCATAAAGAGACTGAACAGGGCGAATACCAGGAGATTATGAACAGTTCCAGAGTCCATGTGACCAGAAATACTTCAATGGTAATGATGCAGATCAACAAACTCCAGCACACCGACAATGGTATCTACCACTGTAAGATCAAGGACTCATTGAAGTCATGTGGTACTGAACTCAAAGTCATGGGTAAATATTTAATCTTCTAAATACTGCCCTCTCTGAAACTATATGCTTGGGTGTCGCTATGTATGGATAATATTTCTTGGCACAAGGCCATGCATTCTGTTCCCAGAGAAAAATATACCAGCTAATATCTGGGACTCTGTCTGTTCATACTGGCAGCCTGTCTTAGCTAGACATGCAATGAATAGAATAGAATAGTGCCTGAATTCCCCTACTTCCTTACCAGTGTCTGAATAGTGCACATGGTATGGCACTCACTATTAAACTATTGATTTTGCTTCTTTTGATTGATTGATTTTTCACACAGACTTCTATGTTACATGCATTGATAACCCTATTAGTTCTAGATTACTGGGGACAGAAATGTTCTGTCAATCAATTCTCTATCCCTGTTGTTTAGTTTAAATGTTTCTCCAGAAAAATCTGTGAATTCAATGCCAAGGAACTCAGTCCCTTTCTTTGATGGATGCAAACCATTTCTATTGTACAGTTTTTCATTGAACTAGTGGAGACATTGTGATTAATATAACCAAAGCCTTCCCTTTTACACCACTCCTTTAGCCACACATTGAACTCCGCTATACGTTGACTTTTTCCTTTTTGTTCCTTATATATTGGTAAAACCTCTGAAAAGGTAAGCCTACAGCCTATCCTACTAAGTTCCTGCCCCAAGCTCTGGAAATCATTCTGCACAGAAAGTACTGTACATATTTTGGGACAGATCATTCATGCCAAGATGTACAATAGCATCAACATCACAGTCCTTACTAGCATTCTTGACTATCTTAAAAATACGCCCCTCGTCTCTGCTGGTAATAGCACCTGGCAGACATCTGACCTCTTTCAAAACCTCTGTATCCTTTCCTAAATTTACTGGATTTAAAGGATATTTAGGTATACACAAGCGGTACCTAAACTGCATCACAGGATCTGAATTCTATCCTGGGTATAGTACAGGACTATTTTCATTTCAAAGATGGAAATGAAAACATTGGTCAAAACTGGATATTTCTGTCAATGTAGTCCTGGGACAGAGGAGTACACAATCATAATTTGATAAGCAAAGCGCAGAAGTGAAGTGGATTCATCCTGTTGTTTTGAAGGTATCAGCACCTATGAGCAAGTGCAGAGTCGGCACAACGTGAAAGATGCTATCATCTTAATCCAGACAATTCTTCTTGTCCTTTTTGTGAGCATGCCTGTGTTGCTAACCCAAGGGAAGGTGAGTGCATGGAATATTCATAATAGCAGTTCAGTTGGGGCCTTGACTGACCATTAGCCTATAATCAAACTTGTGATTATAATGGTGATTTTTGATATGACTGAATGTGGTTGGCTTCTCCATGTATAAGGGAGGAACTTTGGGGCATTTTGAAGCATTGCAGGAATGCAGTTGCAAGTGTCTGAGGGTGCACCTTCTTATTCTCAGCCCCTTTCCTCTAGAACAGTTGACTCCAGATACAAAGGTGGGCTCTTCCTTATTTTCATTCTGGAGAGCTACTAAGATCTGACTCTTCTGGAGGAAGTTTGAAGATATTTCACTGGTATACAGTGCCAGCATAATAATATATCTGGCATGATTATGATTCTTGCTTCATGTTCTGCTGTATTTATAAACGAACAAATATAAAATATGGACAAATAAATGAGAAAACACTTGAAATACTTCAGTAACATACAAACTGGCAAATGATTATTTGAAGATTGTTGCCTCCAGAAGCAACAAATTGAGCCAACTCAAATCTGCTTAAATCAATGAAGGCTGAGAAAACTGCTTTTGAGCTTGTTTCTGAGCCATGTATTCCCACCACCTCACCTCACCCATGCCTATGGATACCATAGCCTGATCCCTTCCCTCCTCCAGATTTATTGGACTACAATTCCCATCATGAACTGACACTGAAATAAATCCTCAAAACAGAAACTGAGGTAATGGGCTGAAGTAAAGTTAGTGCTTTTCTTAGGATGTATATATTCTGTGAAAAATATGAATGCAAAGCCCAAGCAGGAAGGTGCAGTAAGAGGACCTTACAAAGAAGATGGTGAACAGAGGGTTTTCTTGGTTTTGCCCATAATCAAATGGACTTCAGAAACAATCTCAAATATTTCAAAACCAGACATTACCATAAAATGAGCACAGAGACCAAGAAGCAACTTCTCTTTCAAATCATCACATTTCATCTAAAAGGATCTTCTCCAATTAGTTAGCCTTTTCTGTTGTCCATCAATAAAGATTTTCTAAATACGGCATTTTTAATAAAACATTAAGATTACTGGATAAATAATTTAAAAAGAAAAAGGATCAGGAATGCTTAGCCAATGGGTCTCAAGTGATTATCAGAAGAAAAAACAAGCTAACTGATGTTTGATTATATATATCTATACCACTTTAGGGTGACAGAAAAGATGCCTCTGGGGAGGAACATACTTACGAGGTAAGCAACAGAGTGAGAGATTCTTAGTCTTAACCAGGGGTGAAATTCAGCAGGTTCGGACAGGTTCTATAGAACCGGTGGCGGTGATTATGCGCAGTTCGGAGAACTGGTAAATCACACCACTGATTGGCCCCACCCCACCATCCCTCCCACTCACTCCTTCTCTCCTCCTTCTCTGGCTCATATACACAGAGCAAACATGAGAAGAAGGCAAGAAGCAGCCAGGTTGAACGCTAGAAGACTTGGCCAAACTTTTCTGTCGGTTCTGTGGGTGTGACTTGGTGGGTATGGCTTGGTGGGGTGGTGCTGACCATCTTGCCATGAGTGACATCAGGTTGGCCACGCCCACTCACTCACATGACCCCCATCACCAAGCCATGCCCATCAAGCCACGCCCACAGAATCAGTAGGGGGGAAATTTAAATGTCCACCCCTGGTCTTAACCACTTAAAAATGTATGCATTTCTCTTCCTATTCCATACTTGCCTGTCGTCTTCAGGCCAAAGAACTGTAGCCAGCCATGGGGAAGTCTTTCATTCATATACAGAAATGTTCAATTCCCCTCTTCTCCTGGAGGGGCTTGGAAAAACCCTATCTGG
This sequence comes from Diadophis punctatus similis, assembly GCA_023053685.1. NCBI lineage: Eukaryota > Metazoa > Chordata > Lepidosauria > Squamata > Dipsadidae > Diadophis > Diadophis punctatus. The sequence continues at coordinate 22,145,796 of JALIGW010000009.1, read as the reverse complement.
AACTCTGGGGACTGTGCCACTGCCACTTTAAACAAATAATTCTGTCTTGGATGGATTATGGATCTAGTTCAATACTGTACAAGTCAGCTTCTTTCATTCTTGACTTCTGGCTGAACAGTCTGCTAGTCAAGAACTGGACTAGATGGGCCTTTTGTCTCATTAAGGAGGATTCCTTTTATGTCCCCGTAGGACATATGTTGGGCAGTTCTTTTACTGGCATGCACAAAGAACAAAATTGAGTTGGACAGCATGTTTCTACTCCCACCCCAAACAAAGCACTTTGTTCCCCTGGCTGGCACACTTTCCGTTCATTGGCTGGTTCCATTTTTCTTCTTCAACAGGGGCTGACCGTTGAACTAGCTGATACGTATGAAGACATTGGTGTTTACCAAGACAGACCAGAGAAGTGGGATTTGGGGGAACATCCGTGTGAAGAATGAAAAGGCTAGCAGCTAGCAGCTGACATAACCAAAGGGACACCAATTCCTGGGGCAACCAGGATACTCTGTAAAAATTCCACTCTAGAGAAGCTTTAAAAATGTGCTTATCTCTTGCTTGCAGCCGCTCTGCTAGAAGCTACTAAAAAGCAATATTCACAATCTCCAGATTCCCTGGGACTGTTGAATCAAAGATATTCAGATGGGAAGAAGGGAGAAGGCAGGCAGAAAGAATTTGAGGCACACCATAAAAATGAAAGTAAAAAGAGCTGAGAAGATAAATGAATTTGTGAGTAGATGGGTTTTCTGGCTTGTGTTTGTTCAACATTCCCTTTCCCAAATTGCATTTTTTAATTGAACATTTCCTGCTCTTGTTCCCAACTGGCTAAGTAACAGAGGATTGACTCTGATAAATTAGTATCTAGCATCACATTGCTTCAGTTTCTTTAACCCAGGACCCTCCAGATGGTCTGGGATTACTGCTCCCAGAATTCCTTACCAAGATGGCTATGGTGAGAATATCTGGAATATATTAGCTATATAGGACATAATGTTTCCTACTGAGATTTACAGTTTTGCAGTTAGGATTTTCCTTCTTTAGGCTCATGTTTTAAAAATGTTTCTAGAATCCTTACGAAAGAATGCCAAACATATATGCTGAACTTTTCAAAATAATAAAAAACATTTAATACTGATGGGTTTTTTTTTCTTCCAAATTTTGACTTAGCATATTACTTCTTTGTTTCAGGAGCATGAAAAAAAAAGTGTGTTTTCAAATTTCTACAGTACAGTAATCTGAAGATGTACATTTTTACCGTAATATGCATAACCAACTTCTTAGGAATAACCTTTTCCATCTTGGCAGTGAACAACAGAACCCCTTGTAAATAATTATGTTTTGGGTCTATGGCAGCTCCAAGGGCCCTCCAGCTGGGTTGATTGTCAGTTGCCAAAGCTGGCTCAAGATCACAAGAGTTTAATTCAAACACATCTGGAAGGCACCAGGTCAGTAGTGGGTTCCTGCCGGTCCGGTTAATAGCTGTTGTTCGGCGCAGAGCCGAAGACTCTGCTGCCGTTCGCTGCGCGGGGGCTTTCCCCGGGCGCTGCCGCCGCCCGCATGGATAGCACCAATTGCGTTCTTTTGCTCTCTGTGCATGCGTAAAGCGTTCTGCATGCGCAGAGGGCAAAAGAATGCAATTGGCGGCGTCCATGCGGGTGGGGAAAGCGCCCGGGGAAAGCTCCCACGCCGTGAACGGCAGCAGCATCTTCGGCTCTGCGCCGAACAACAGCTATTAACCGTACTGGCAGGAACAGACAGGAACCCACCTCTGCACCAGGTTGGAAGGAGGATATATTATGGTAAGGGCTGCAGAGGTTTTTATTCCTCGGTGAACACATATGTCAAAGACCTTCAGAGATTGCATTTTGAAAACCAAAGTATTTTTTTAAAACCCCCTTTTTGAAGTAGAGACCCAAAGGTGCTTTTTCAAGAGGCAACTGGACTTCCCGGTTTTTCTTTGAAGACGTTTCACTTCTCATCCAAGAAGCTTCTTCAGCTCTCAGTCAAGATTCAAGTTGCCTCTTGAAAAAGCATCTTTGAGATAATCATGACCTGGATGACTGAGAATCTCCATAGACATTTGAAGTAGAGACCTAGTCACTGTTGGCAAGCACAAAGACTTTGCTAAACACCAACCTGTTCAGAGGTATTTTGCTGCCCAAAATGGAACTGTGTTTGCGTAGACATCTATTTCCAATACAAAAATAGTGAAAGGCTTGTTGTGAAGTCATAACACAAGCTATACCTTTTGTACTAATGTTGCACACAGGGATATCTAAGGGCCAGAGTTTGTGTTACGATGTTTTGCAAATGTAGCACTTCTTCCGAAACACCTACGTGTCTCTTGTTCCCTCATCCAGATCAAGTGTTTCCAGTGAATGCTTGAAGCAGAAGATACTGCCAGAGATTTTTCCATTGCTTGACCAGAAAAAGTCCATAAGAAAAAAATAACTAACCCTGTATTATTCTTTCATACTTGCTAAAGTTACCCTGCCACTAAACACTCTTCACATCAAGAAAGTGGCAATTCAACCCACATTCCAGATATAAAACATGCACACTGTTATTATATACACTGCCCGCAAATGTCCTTTTAACTGTTTCAGGGATGCTCAATTTCATACTGTTTGGGCATGTTTTTCTGCAGATTACGGACTGGAACCATTTACTTCCTGTTACCTCCTCTTCTCAGAAAAGAAAATGGATGTAGGAAGCAGGGGGACTGGGGGAAGTAGCTTCATGCACAGACAAAACCAGAAAGTCAAAAAGTTAATTTTCATAATTCAGTTTCAGTTCTGCCTATTGTGCCTTTCCTAGTCCGCTTCTACCTCTCTGCATTTTTCAATTTATAATGAATCAAAGCTGGGATTCAAATTCAGTTGTACTTAAAAGTCAATGTCCCACTTTTTCTTTCCAGTCTGTAAGAACTTAAGTTGTCCTGAGCCTGCTAGACCCAAAGCCTGTTTTATACCAACTGAAAGACAGATAAGGGAGCACAAGGCTATCAATGACCATCAGTCACAACAGTCCCTGCAGAGGCAGTATCCTGGAGATCTCAGATAGGAAAATACTACAGCCCCCCTTATTTTTACCATCGCCTGCAATCCTCAGTTAACTCCAGCAGTGACAAGAGATTGGTCAATTGTCATAGCTCTGTGGAGAAATAGTAAGAATCAGAGTCACCTCTTCCACTATGACACAAGTATTTATTTTTATTTATTTATTTTATTTATTTGTCAAAACATGTACAAGATAGCAGGTATGGTATAAACATAAACAAAAGCAAGGTAGGTACAGGTAAATTTGGACTATAGGACAGTAAGACAGGGACGGTAGGCACAATGGTGCACTTATGCACGCCCCTTACAGACCTCTTAGGAATGGGGTGAGGTCAACTGTAGACAGTCTAAGGTTAAAGTTTTTGGGGTTTGGGGAAGAAACCACAGAGTCAGGTAGTGCATTCCAGGCACTGATCACTCTGTTGCTGAAGTCGTATTTTCTGCAGTCGAGTTTCGAGCGGTTTACATTGAGTTGGTATCTATTGCGTGCTCGTGTATTGTTGCGGTTTATTTTATTTATTTATTTATTTTATTTTATTCTTCTTATATGCTGCCCTACTCCCTGGGGACTCAGGGCGGCATACAATATGTTAAGAACAACAATAAAAACAATATTAGTAAAATTAATAACAGTTTAAAATATTTAAAAAACAAACCAACCATACATACATGGGGGAGACTTAAGGAATTAATGGTCTCAAATCACCCCGCCTGCAGGATGAGCCATGTCTTAATAGCTTTTCGGAAGGCCAGCAAGGTGGGGATAATTCAGATCTCTGGGGGGGAGTTGGTTCCAGAGAATGGGAGCCCCCACAGAGAAGGCTCTCCCCCTAGGTCCCACCAGCCGACATTGTTTGGTTGACGGGACCTGGAGGAGACCAATTCTGTGGGACCTAACGGTCGAAGGGAGGTATGAGGTAGGATGCGGTCCCAGAGGTAACCTGGTCCTAAGCCATGTAGGGCTTTAAAGATGATAATCAACATCTTGAATTGCGTCCGGAGACTAATGGGCAACCAATGCAGCTGGCGGAATATGGGTGTTATGTGGGTGTATCTGGAGACACCCACCACAGCTTGCACAGCTGCATTTTGCACCAGTTGGAGTCTCCGGATACTCTTCAAGGGTAGCCCCATGTAGAGCGCATTACAGTAGTCCAGTCGAGAGGTGACAAGGGCATGAGTGACCATGAGTAAAGCCTCCTTCTCCAAGTATGGTCGCAATTGCTGCATCAGGCGAACCTGTGCAAAGGCTCCCCTAGCCACAGCAGTAAGACGTTGGTCTAATTTTAGCTGTGGATCTAGGAGAACTCCCAAATTGCGAACCCGTTCTGAGGGAGCTAATTTCTCTCCCCCGAGAACCAAGAAGGGACAGTTGACATAGTCCTTAGGAGGCAATATCCATAGCCATTCAGTCTTGTCAGGGTTGAGCTTGAGCCTGTTTCTCCCCATCCGGATCCTAACATCATCCAGGCATCGGCACATTACATCCACTGCCTCCCTGAATTGAGACGGGGTGGAGATGTACAGCTGGGTGTCATCAGCGTACTGTTGAAAACTCACCCCATGTCGATGGATGATCTCCCCCAGCGGTTTCATGTAAATGTCAAACAGGATGGTCGAGAGGACCGAATCCTGAGGGACCCCACAAGTCAGGGGCCTAGGAGATGACCTCTGTCCTCCTGTTAACACCGACTGCATCCTATCGGCGAGGTAAGAGGAGAACCACCGTAAAACGGTGCCTCCCACTCCCAGCTCGCCAAGTCGGTGCAGAAGGATACCATGGTCGATGGTATCAAAAGCCGCTGAGAGGTCAAGTAGCACCAGGATGGAAGAGTAACCACCATCCCGGGCTCACCAGAGATCATCCATCAGGGCGACCAAGGCAGTTTCCGTGCTGTAGCCGCGCCTGAAACCCAATTGAAAGGAATCCAGATAATCAGTTTCCTCCAATAACTGAAGAAGCTGAAAAGCCACCACCTTCTCAACAACCTTACCTATAAATGGTAGGTTGGAGACCGGACGAAAGTTCTTCAAATCCGCCGGGTCCAGGGAAGGCTTCTTAAGGAGAGGTCTCACCACCGCAACCTTTAAGGGTTGCGGTATGGACCCCTCCCTAAAAGAAGCGTTGATCACCGCCTGGATCCAGCTGCGTGCTACCTCCCTGCTAGCCGAAACCAGCCAGGAGGGACAGGGGTCCAATAAACAGGTTGAAGAGCTCATCGCACCCACGGCCTTATCCACATCAGCAGGAGTGACTCATCCCATAGATCTGGACTAAGACTCGCCCCTGTCAACTCAGCTGGCCCTCTCCAGCCAGAGTCCAGATTCGACCAGATCTGAGTGATTTTATCCGTCAGAAACTGAGCGAATTCCTCAGCTCTACCCTGCAAGTGTTCCTCCCCACCCCCTTTAGCAAAGAGGCAGCAAGTCACCCTAAACAAGGTGGCTGGGCGAGAATCTGCGGATGCAATAAGAGCGGAAAAATGAGATTGTTTTGCCGCCCTTATCACCACTAAATAAGACTTAATAAAAGTTCTTAGAAGTGTTCGGTCAGATTCAGTTTTACTGGCTCTCCAGCGTCGCTCCAGACGTCTCTTGTGGCGTTTCATCTCCCAGAGCTCCTCAGTAAACCAGGGAGCTTTCCGGAATCCACTGCCAAGGAGAGGTCGCAACGGCGCAATCTGATCTAATGCCCCTGATGCCGCGATGTTCCAGGCGGCCACTAGGGACTCAGATGAATTGTGTAACAGGGTTTCAGGTATTTCCACAAGTTCCCTCTGGAATCCTTCCGGCTCCATTAGGTGCCTGGGGCGGAACCACCTAGTCGGTCCCGCCTCCCTGTGGGGGAGGAGTGGGGTTGTGAAATCCAACCTCAATAGGAAATGATCTGACCACAACAACGGGGAGATGACTATATCCCCTAACTTCAGATCATCTCTCCACAGCTCTGAGAGAAACACTAGGTCAAGCATGTGACCTCCCTCATGAGTCGGAGGTCAAAGCTGAAGTATTCATTGACAGGTAGGACATTGTGGCAGATGATTTTATGAACTACATTTAGATCAGATCGAAGGTGACGTAGGTCTAAGCTATCTAAGCCCAAAATTTCAAGTCTGGTGGAATAAGGTATTCTGTTGTGAGTAGAGGAGTGGAGGACTCTTCTTGTGAATTATTTCTGGACTCTCTCAATTGTATTAATGTCCGATATGCAGTGCGTGTTCCAGATAGGTGAGCTGTATTCAAGAATTGGTCTGGCAAATGTTTTGTATGCTCTGGTTAGCAGTGTAATATTGCCAGAGAAGAAGCTACGCAATATTAGATTAACAACTCTTAGTTGGTATATAAAGTACCAACTAAGTACCTTATGTACCAACTAATGTTGGTAATGTTATGTAGCTAGGTAACAAACAGTAGTTCATCAGCAACCATATTGTGGCCCTGGAGCTTCTTCTGACTTTCTGCTTTTGAAAATTAAAGAGGAAAACACATGGAAATTGAATTGTACAACAACAAATTAGAAAAAGATATGGAAGGAAACCCTCCATTAGAAAGATATGAATTAGAAAAAGATATGGAAGGAAACCCTCCAAATCATCAAAATCCCACTGCAGCCTTCAAGCCCAACCACCAGTATAAAGGAAACACATACTGGACTCATTCAGAGAGACTTGTGTTATGTCCCACATGATGAGGCTCAAGCTAGCCTCCGAAGTAAGGAACATGACTGACTCCTCCTAAACCCAACTCTTTAATTTAGTTATTTAAAATAATTGTGTTCCATTCTTCATTATTGCCTAATTTTTGGAAAGGAATAATAAATTGTTTAAAGAATAAATACAAAAAGATATTGGCTTAGTCATACTTAGAGCAGACTTATAAATATGAATATTTTTAATATTGTGAATACAGATAAAATATAACCCATACAAACAAAAGGCTTCCATAATATTTTAAATTTGGGAAAAGGTCCTGAAACAAAAGTTTAATAAACACTGAATTAGAGAGACCGTTGCCACCTTAGTTTAAGGTGACCAGATTTTCACTTTGGTAAAGTGGGACACCATTGACGGGGGGGGAGATGATCCACGCCTCCCCTTTCCGCGCCAGGACAAAAGATTTCGGGAAGGACTTTCATTACTTCCCGGATTTCGCTCTGAAACCTCAAGCTCTTCTCCCTTCCTTCACTTACAAGCCCCACTGCCCCGCTCCACACTTAAAGACCCTTACCGCTGCCATGGCCTCGCACGCTCAGCCCCGCTTGATGGCAACAGCCAGGAATGCGCTTCCGGAGGCGTAGAGGGAGCAGCGGCTTTGGCAGGTCTGGCCGTGTCCTTTCCCAGGTCTGCCACACGGGGGGGGGGAAGGAGCGGAGGCGTGGGGCACCCGCCGGATGCCGCCCTGGAGAGAAGACCAAGCCCGGCTGGCAAGGGCCAGGAAGGATTTTTCCCGCGCCGCCAGCTAGCTTGTCCTCCAGGCCAGACACAGCATAGGCGAGCCCCGGCCATGGCAGCGGTAAGGGCTGTGATGAAGGGGGGGTGTTTGGGGGGGGTGCACCCAGTCCTCCTCGCTATCTGACTCAGGTGCCAGGTGCACGGGATGATAGTGCCGCGCCACAGTCGGCTCTTGGTCCTCCGGATCCATGGCCAGTTGTGTGGGACATGGGCGAGCCACAACAGTGATTAAGTAACATGTATACAGAGACAATTAGAATATCCTCAAAGAGGGGAGGGGTGTTACATAGGGCTGTACGTGGCATGCATTTGCGTAGCTGCCGCTGATTGGATAGTCTAGCGGCGGGAGAAATAAACTGCTGTGAGTGGCCAGCCGGCTACAGGAAAGCCTTTAAAAGCAGCTTCCCTGTAGCCTGCTGGCATTCCGTATTACTTTCAGCTACTGCTAAATAAAGATGCTGAACTGCTCCTACGTCTTGCCTCTTCATTCCTGTGCAATCTAACAGACCAAATGCACAGAAGTTTCAATTTAGAAAAGAAGGAATAGAAACCTTGTGGAAAACAGCTCACAAAAGGTGCAGTGTACAGGGTAGGCATTCTGACTAAGGAAAAACAAATCAAAATTCTTAATATAATAATTAAAATAAAAACATCAAAAATGATGGCAACTATGTTAAGATAGATAACCAGGAAGGAGTAGGTTTTGTTTTTTAAAAAAATGAAGAAAAAAGAGGCAGTAGCACATACTACAGTATAAAAGATAGCCAAAATTAAAATATACAAAAAAAAAAAAAAACCTGACTGTGGTAAAAGGCATAAAGTATTTAATGCACAAACACCTTCCTATGTATGCCTATAAAAATTGAGGGCTGTGTGGTTCCAAACAGCAATTAGAGATATAGAGGAGACTTCAGTTCAGGGGTAAAATCTACTTACCTTCCCTACCAGTTCAGAAGCATGCGCTAATTTTGTCACTTTGTCGAAGAATGCAATAAGATTAGTCTGGCATGATCTGTTTTTGACAAACCCATGTTGGCTTTTGGTTATTACTTTGTTTGCTTCTAGGTGTTTGCCGATTCATTGCTGGGTTTTTATTTGGCAACAGATACAGAAGTGGCTTGCCAATGCCTCCCTCCTAGGGCTGAGGGGGGGGGGGGAAATGAGCAGGCCAAAATTACCCAGCTGGCCCTCATGGACAAAGAAGGATTTGAACTCAGTTTTCCAGTTTTGTAGCTTGTGTCCATAACCGTAAAACCAAACTATAAAGGTTTTGCTTCCGCTCCTTGGCTCCAAGGAAAAGGAAACAGATTAAGCATGCACAGTAAAACACAACTAATCACTTATTTTGCAGTAGCAAGGAATTCCAAAGATACATGCTGTATCAGATGTTAAATAAAATTTCATAGGAGTGTTAATTTGACTAGAATGCCCTCTAATGCATTATTAAGGATAAATCCAGACAAAAATGCAAAGAAAAATCACTGAATTTTGACACATACACACACAAAAAAAACAGAATGTCGGAGTTGTATAGGACCTTATAGGACTTCTAGTCCAACCCCCTAATGAAGCAGGGAACTCTATCCATTTCAGAAAAATGGTTGTCTAATTTCCTCTTAAAATCCTGTAATACTGAAGCACCCACAACTTCTTGAGACAATCATGACTGGGTGGGCTTGGCCAACTTGACGTCACTCACGTCAAGGGTTAGGGTTAGGGTTAGGGTGCCTGGCCTCTCCTCGCCTCAAAGGCCTCAACGAGATACAATTTCCCTGTCTATTTACTACTACTGAACATCCAAAATATACTATTTAATCCTATGTATATATGCCATATGTGTACATACATATTACATAGTATAGAGTGTGTTTAGGCACACAAAAAGATACATTATCTACTATATATACTGTATGTATATGTACACACACACACACACACCAGTAGTGGGTTCTAAATCCCATTGCTACCGGTTAGTGCTTGCGACTTCTGCACATCCCGGGCGGGTGGGCAGAGCTTTCCGCCGCCACTGCTACTGGTTCACAGAACCGGGCCGAACCGGCAGCAACCTACCACACACACACACACACACACACACACACACACACACACACACACACCTCTTCTAAAACTATACACATTCAACCTCACTTACTACATACTGTATGGAAAAACACACCCAGAGTCCACTTTCTGCCACACATTTAACTATAACTTCTGTACATTAGAACATTACACACGCCTTCAGATGTTCTTCCCTAGTCTGCACATGACTGTTAGAGCCAGGCGATGTCATGGATTGAGTAAAATGTGGTGAAACTCACTTAACAACGCTCTTGCTTAGCAACCAAAATTTTGGGCTCAATTGTGGTCATAAGTCAAGGACTATCTCTGCCTTCCTCTGCATGGCAGCCTTGTCCTAGTAAACTCCTTCTCCTCTCTGGCAATTTTCCTCTCTGTTAGAGGCACCAAAATAATCCAGAAGAGGTAAGGTTTCCTGCTGCAGCAGGTGGTTGGACTAGATGACCTCTGAGATATCTTCCAGCCGTTTTTTTTTCTGTGCTGTTTCAAAGCCTCTTGTGCCAGAGTTTGTGATGCTTCCTTCCTCTTCTCTCTCTCTCTCTCTCTCTCTCTCTCTCTCTCTCTCTCCATTCCTCTTTTTTCTTTCTTTTTCTTTCTTTCTTGTCTCTCTCTCCTTTCTTAGTTCCTTCCTTCTTTTTCTTTCTTTCTTTCTTTCTTTCTTTCTTTCTTTCTTTCTTTCTTTCCTTCTTTCTCTTTCTTTTTTCTTGTCTCTCTCTTCCTTCCACTTTCTTTCTCTTTCTTCCTCTTCCTTCCTTCCTTCCTTCCTTTCTTTCCTTCTTTCTCTTTCTTTCTATCTTTCTTGTCTCTCTCTCTCTCTCTCTTTCTTTCTCTCTTTGTCTCTTTTACTTGCTGCCTGGCCCAGAAGCAGCGCGTCCCCAGTCATGGGCTGGATGTGGGCAGTGGGACCCGAGGTAGAGGTGAAGGCAAGCGGGTGGCAGTCGCCCAAAGGCCCCGTGGAAGCCAAGTGTGCCAAGCCCAAAAGGTGAGCGAGCCTCGCCATGTCCCCCCGAGGAAGCTGTTCGGCCAAGCGCAGGGGGTCTCTCTCCCCCGCTGCCAATGTCGGACTTACCTTCTAGATCTTCCATGCGCCTCTGCCGGCCTGAATAGGGGATCCCTTCAGATCCCAACGGAGCCAGCGCGTGGCTGCCTGTGAAGGCTGATGGCAGGAGGCCCTCAGGGGAGACGCTGGTCTGGAGCCGAGACTGCTGCTCCGCAAGGGCAAGCAGATGTCCAGGGGCTGCCATGCTGAGCTCCAGGTGGTAGCAGGCGGCAGTGGCCAAAAGGGGAGCTCCAGGCGGCAGGTGGGGGCAGCAGCAGCAGCCAAATGGGGCTGCTCCAGGCGGCAGCACCACCTCCAATATACACTACATAAACATGACTAAATAAATAAATAAATAAATAAATAAAAATAAATAAATAAATAAATAAATAAATAAATTTATTCAAGTGAAATTCCCTTCACTTGAAAATAATAAGAAGCCCGCATTTGACATTTTTCCTTCGCTTTTGCCTAAAGCTTCCCAAAGTGGGCGTTTTCCGAAAGCTTAACATTTTATACTGTTAATTTTATACAGTTTTATACTGTTATTCTTTAGACGAAAACATTGAGGACTGTTAAAAGATACTGTTCTTTTAACAGTCCTCAATATTTTCGTCTAAGGAATCCATGACTGAAACCAAAAATGCTATATGAGACTTGCTTGTCTTTTAACTATAGCATTTTCTGCATATAAAGGTTGCTGTGTTGCCATGGTATAACACATACTTTGTATGCAAAGCTTTTCATGTAAGATATAAAATAGCAAAAATAGTAGTAACATCTTTCTGAAATAACTAATATAAGACCGGCAAGCCACACCCACCCGGTCACATGGCTGGCAAGCCACACCCACAAAATAAGCCACGCCCACAGAGTGGTAGTAAAAAAATTAGGAACCTGCCCCTGCTCCAGCAGTCTATTTTTGGGAGTTTTTCCCCTCTCTCCCCCCCTTTCCTCTGTCAGAGTCCCAATTTTTTTTGCCACCCGGTGATGTGACTGAGTGTGCATGAGTGATGTCAAGTTGGCCATGCCCACTCAGTCACATGCTTCCCACCTAGCCACGCCCACAGAACCGGCAGTAAAAAAAATAGAACTCACCCCTGGTCCTTATCACTCTCTGTATGGACTTTCTATCTGAGGCACTGTTGCCATTGAACCAAATAGTATTGAAGTTTGTTAAAATGCTCTCCATCATGCCTCTGTAAAAAGTATCCAGGACAGAAGAAGATATGCTCTCCTCATCCAATGCAGGAAATGCAGACATTGGTTTGCACGCTTCACTAAGAATGATGTGTGGAGAGACCAATTCAGATCGTTAGTTATCTGCACCGCCAGATGCTTAATACCGTTAACCACCTCTACAGCTGTATCCCTCATGGATGTAGTATGACTATGCCGGCTCTTCCTAAAATTTACAATGATCTCCTTTGTTTTATTAACATTTAGAACCAGGTTACTTTTATTGCACCAGTCCACAAGTCTTTGCCTCTTCCCTATATGGAATACAAATAAAAAAATAAATACATTTTCAAGACAACTTAATAGTACATGGTAATTTTAAATTGCCTTTTAAAAATGTTTCCTTAAGTAAATATGTACTTTCTAGTCTGGATTATTGTCCATTGAAAAATTAGAACCAACCTAACCACATAGAACAAGTGTTGAAATCAGGTAAATTACACACACACACACACACCAGCTGGCAGGAGTACAATTAAGGATTATTTTTTATTCATTGCTTAAAACATCAGCTTTCAAATGGAAAATAAACTGAATATTTCTTTAAATATAGTTAGCAATCAGAAAACATTTTTGTGTATGTATCATAATGTTTATCAATTACTGCTTAAATTTGGCAAAAATAATATCCAAAGATATTATTAGTAAGCTAACCATGACAGGTCATTCACACAATCAAATCAGTAATTTTTTTTTCATAATTTGCAAATATGGTTATCTGAACCATATGCAGGATTTATCTGAATATATGGACTCAGCTGTTCATTCTAATTAGCCAAAATGGTTTCAGGGTGAATTCCCCTTTTATATTCTTCTTAGTGTAATGATTTAAAATACATCTAATTTTCCTTATAATTTTAAACCGCACACATTTTGGAAACGAGGGCGTTTCATGGGCACTTTCACAGAATGGATAATATAGGGCGGGACACAGCAGTTTTTCTCAATCTCAGTAGACTTCAACTCCCAGAATTCCTCAGCTAATGTTTTCATCAGAAGAAGAAATGAAAGCTCTCCCTAGTAGCATGCCCCCCCTTTCTTGAAGGCTCTCTGTCCCCTCCATTTATCGTTCTCTTTTGTGAGGAGCGGGGGGGGGGGTTTCCAAGCAAAGCAGTGGACTGCAGCTACAGATCTGTTTATTTTTCAAACTCTTATCTCTTTCTCTCATCTAATTATTCCAACAGTATCTCTCACACTGGCTCTACCACAAAGACTTTCAGGGAGGTGATAGTTCGGGCAGTTCGATTTTAGGTTATCAGGAGTTTAAAGATTTAGAGCTTTCGGTTTTATATCTTTTCTCATGTTTATCTATAACGCGCCATCTGCTGAGTCTGTAAAAAGGGAGACTTCCGGCCCATCCTATTCCGTCCCGCGTTTTCCACTCACCAGCCGGGCACGCTAAGGCTTTGCAGCCAAACTTCAGAAGGCTTGAGAGAGCGAGCACCAGTGCCAGCACTATCATCGCATCGCGGCTGCACCGCGAGAAGTGTTTGTGCTCCAAGGTAAGTGCTGGGAGATGGGGGAGATTAGGAAAGGAATCTGTTATGCTCCATTTTTGCGAGAGTCTAGATTCTCCTTTTGGAAAACAGTCCCGAGACTCTTTTCCAAAAGGAGGTGAGTGTGCTGATCTATATCTGTCTACCTGTTATGGTTAGAATACAGAATTACAGAGTTGAAAAGGACTTTGGAAGTCCTCTAGTAATTCAATCCTCTCAGCAAGAGACCCTGCCTATACCATTCCGGACAAGGGCCCGTCTAGTCTCTTCTTAAAACCCTCCAGTGATGGAGCACCCACAACTTCTGGAGGCAACCCTTTCCAATGATTAATTGTTCTCACAGTAAGGAAATTTATCTTAATTCTAGTTTGGATCTCGCTTTGATAAGCTTCCATCTGTTACTTCTTGTTCTGGCCTAAGGTGGTTTGGAGAATAAGTTAACTCCCTCTTTTTTGTGGCAGCCCCTTAGATATTGGAACACTGCTATCACATCACTACCTAATCCTTTTTTAAAAATTCAATTAGATATACCCAATTTCTGCAACCATTCTTCATATGTTTTGGCCTCCAGTCCACCAATCATCTTTGTTGCTCTTCTCTGCACTCTTTCTCAACATCTATTTTTATATTGTGGCAACCAAAACTGGATGCAGTATTCCAAGTTTGTGCTTACTAAGGTATTACAAAGGGGTACTGACAGTAATGAAGGCATATATGTGTGTCTTAAGATAATGTTGCAAGATCAGATCTGGATAGATAACCAGGATCAAAGATTTACTCTTCTGGATTTCAGACTCATGCAAGACCCCATTCTCAGGGAAGTTCTGTCTATTGGAATACGTGCTTTGGGCTATTCTGTGGGTTGTATTTATGTGATTCCTTCCTATTGGCTGATTGGTGTGTTGGTAGCTGGCAATTGGTTGTTTCCTTATGCTGTCAAGTCTTCTGCTACTTATCAGTTAGCAGGATTGCTGATTTACCACCAGTTTATCAAGTACTTAAGAGCCAAGGGCTTGGCAGCACAAAGAAACAACAGCCAATCACTAGCCATTAACTCACCAATCAGCCGATAAAAAGGCACCACATAAATATGATTCACAGAATAGCTAAAGCATGTATTCCAGTAGAGAGATTTCTGAAAATGGGTTGCAGCATGAGTTTGAAAGCTTGGAAGAGTAAATCTCTGGTCCCAGTGACCGACCCAGAGTCGATCTTGCAGTATTAACACTTTACATGATCTAGATCAGGGGTCCCCAAACTTGGCAACTTTAAGACTTGTGGACTTCAACTCCCAGAATTCTCCAGCCAACATGGAGAATTCTGAGAGTTGAAGTCCGCAAGTCTTAAAGTTGCCAAGTTTGGGGACCCCTGATCTAGATTCTATCCCTCTGTTAACACAGCCCAGGCTGCATTTTTTTTGCTGCTGCAATACACTGCTGACTCATATTTAAGTGCTGGTCCACTAGGATTTATAGATCCGTCTCACAGTTTCTGCTATTGAGCCAGGTATCTATTCTATCTATACCTGTGCATTTATTTTTTCCTACCTAAGTATAAAACCTTACCTTTCTCACCATTACCATATTTTTCGGAGTATAAGACGCACCTTTTTACCCCCAAAAAGAGGGTGAAAACTTGGGTGTGTCTTATACACTGAATGTAGCCCCACCCACCCAGCCACCCCCCCCTTTGGCCTCTGTCTTCCAGCAATTTACCTGCTTGCAGGAAAGAGGGAGGAGCCTGTAAAGCCAAGCAAGTCAGTAGCAGTTTCCTGACGAACAGCTGATTAGGTTTGCCACGTGGAAAAATGAAAGTGAAACTAACTGCAAAGAGGCAAATAGCTGGGAGAGATTAGACACAGCAGGTTTTTATTTTTGCTGAACTGGCTGCAAAGGGGTAAGTGAATAACTATAAATGTCTGTAGAATGTTCAAATTATTAGACTTATTTTTTAAAGACTGCTTTATTATTGTTCTAGAGCCAGGGGTCTCCAACCTTGGCAACTTTAAGACTTGTGGACTTCAACTCCCAGAATTCAACAGCCAGCTTTGTTAGCTTTGCTGGCTGTGGAATCCTGGCAGTTGAAGTCCACAAGTCTTAAAGTTGCCAAGGTTGGAGATCCCTGTAAATCTAGACAACTTAACAAAATAAAGAAGCTTTTTAAAATAAATGCTTGCTCTGAAGAGGCCCAATGCTATTGTATCTTCTTTTAAATAATAGAGAATAATGTATACTTCCAGAAATTTTAATTAATTTTAACAGCTCTGTACAAGTATAGTCTGAAACGTAACAGTGTCCTGTTTAGTATTAGAGTTTAGTTACCTTGGAGTAGATCTATTTAAATAATTGGGAAGAGTTAGTGTGACTACATTTAAGAAAACTTTCTGGCATAATGTACATTTCTCCAATTCTTTGCTATTTCTATGGGTCAGGCACACATGCACAGAAATACACAGCAAACAATGTATATCATCTGTGCTGTTTGCTGTTTGGCAAATTGCTTGGAGGCAGAGGCCTTTTTTCCTTGTTTTCCTCCCCCAAAACTAAGGTGCATCTTATACTTCGGTGTGTCTTATACTCCGAAAAATACGGTAATTTCAATTTGTTGGATAGGGCCCAGTGTTTGAGTCTGTCAAGATCCTTCTGGATCCTGAGCCTATGTTCTAAAATATTGGCTATCCTCGCCAACTTGCTGTCATTTAATGAGTTCCACATCTAAATTGTTCATAAAGACATTAGAGAATACAGTACCTAAGACAGAGCCTTGGGGTACTCCACTACATACTTCCCTCCATGTAGATGTAGTTCCGTTAAGGACTACATGTTGAATGCGGTTGGTCAGCCACTTACAAATTCATCTGGTGGTGATGCTGTCTATCCCACATTTTTATATCTTACCAAGTGGAAAGTTGTTGTCTACTTTGTCAAACAGCTTACTGAAGTCCAAGTATATTGCTGGTCCATTAATTTAGTAAATCAAAGAATCCGATAATGTTTGTTTGGCATGATGTGTTTTTGACAAACCCATGTTGGATTTGGATTAAAATTTTGCTTGCCTCTGTGTTCACTGAGTTCTGCAGCCATCCATACATTTTACACGTGCCAAATTTGAAAAAATACTGTTTAAGATAACTGTCCAAACATCCTCTCCACAAAGGACGGATAGTTCGTATAGGTAGTGAGTTTTACTTTTGTGTCTGTATGTGAGTGTGTAACATTAAGTCAGTTTTTGCTTCCTGGTGACTGCGTGGACTAGAAGGTTTTTTTGGCAAAGATTTTTTTTTCCAAACATCACAATATTTTGACATATGTCCATATCTGTTATAATACATTAGTAATATCAAATAATATACAATCCTTTTTATATTTACATATCTTCCTCGTTTTTCTCATGTTGTCTCACAATTTTTTATTTTTCCTTTTTTGTTCTTCATTTTCTCTTCTCTATCCTACATCAACCTACTCGAGCTTCGGGCTGTATTCCTGGCACTGCAACATTTCCATCACTTGGTGCGGGACTCCCATGTTCTAGTCTTGAGAAGTCTTCCTTCATGAGAAGGAACGTTGGCTTACCTGAATGTTCTTCTCTGTGTGCTGAGAAGAGGCGTGACCACGTCTATTTTTAACTCAGTTCCTTAGCAATGACAAAAGTTAATCTTCCATATTTGCACTCTCCGCAGGGCACAGAGAACCGCAGGGCACAGGTAAGCCAACGTTTATTTTGCCTGAAAACAACTGGTTGCTGTCTAAGCCCTTACAAATGAAAAGTTAGTGAGTGAAGAAAGATAAACAGGATCTAGAGCTTAAAGTAAAAAGGAAGGTTAGGAAAATTAATAAGTAGTTATATATTGTGGACGTATCATAAATGTAAAAATCTTGAAACCTATGTAGCAATTTTTAGAAATTTTCAACAATAAATCGTGCCAGTTTATTTAAATTTTTTAAAATTACTTTGTTACTAAATGTTACAAATGATGGAGACATTCTTGAGTATTTCAAATGAGCATTCCATGAAATCTGATAACCAAGCCAATCAATTGTGGCCTGTTTGGTATAAATAATAAGTCCACAGTTGGTTTGAAAATGGTAAATTCATAAAACAACTGCCATTTGTCAGAAATGGTGTATGGTCTCCTGCTTTTTTGGGGGGGGGGGTTGGACTACAAGGTCCCTTCCAACTCTGTTAATCTAATCTAAAGGATATATTGGGTAGGTGCTATACAGAGTTCAAGCCTGGGCTGACTTTGCTTCATGTGTGAATATCCTTCACGTATAGAATCAATCAGAAGTGTACAACCAGAGGGCCCTGAGCTTCAGGTGATCTTCAAAAGTATTTTTAGAGTCTTCCAGAGTTACTGCCAAATTGTATTTTTAATGTGATTAAATAGAAGTACTGAATATTAAAGAGTAGTGTTAACTTTATTTAAGTAAGGTATATACATGGACTAAATAAAATTTAGTCTTATCTAATATTTATAAGAGTGCTACGTCAGTCAAAGACTTTGAAAAAGTTGTGCATTCTAGATGAACTTGAACTCGATTAACTGTTAGTGACAGCTTTATTCTCTTGGCCCCATCCCTCAAATTCCTCTCCAGGTCTGTCTACACAATACCATATAGAATCTTAAGAAACATCATGGCAGAAGATAATAAAGAATTCATATTGAAAATCCTTGAAGACCTGGGACCAGATGAAATGAGAAAATTGGGAATAATACTGAACACAAAAAAAATACAAGGCTGTGAAATCCTCTCAAGTAAGCTAGAGAATCTTGATGCAAATAAGGCAACAAAATTATTTATGCATCATTATGACAATCCTCTAGAAGCACTTAAGTGTAGCCTGGATGATATTCCCAGAAAAGATCTTGTTCAAAAGATCAGTGCTAAAATTGAAGCTGGTAAGTTGAGTGATGTTTGTGTATTTCCAAATGAGACATAATTTATTTATTGAATTTTTACACTTCCTGATTCTTTAGAGATTCTAGGCAGTGCATAGATCAAAACACAGAGAACAATAAAACAGTGCAGTGTACAGTGATAAAAAGATAATGATCAAAAGATGGCACAAACTACACAACAACTAAGGCAAACCCACATTATCTAGAAGGGACCTGAGCCTGGGTGAAGAGCCAGGTCTTCAAATGCCAGCAGGATAGGAAGGAATTTTGGGGGAATTTCATTCCAGAGGGCAGATACTGAAGCAGACCAAGTGCAGTTCTGAGATCTTGCCAGATAGTATTGTTTAACTGAAGAAACCCAGTATGCACCAATCCTACCAGATCAAATTGACTGGGTAGATACTATGGAAAATAGAGGATCCCACAAATAACTTACTCTATTCCTTGCAGTCCTCTGGAGGTAACAACCAGCAACTTGAATCACATTCAGAGGCAAATGCAACCAGTGCTCCAGCAACCAGTACAACCAGTGCTCCACAAGCTACAACCAGTGCAGCTTATGGAACAGATACATTAAATGAGTGTAGTGAGGCATGTCCATCCCTGCCTTCAGCTCTGCGTTCTGGACCACTCAAAGCTTCCAGATGGTCATCAAGGGAAGACCTATATAGAGTGTATTGTAGTAGTTAAGTCACAAGGTGACCGAGACATGACTGTCTAAATGACCTCCCAATCTAGGAGAGGGTGCAACTAGCACACCAGATGAAACTGTGCATAGGCCTTTCTGTTCACCACTACCATGTTTCCCCGAAAATAAGACAGGAGCTTACATTTTTGACCCCCCCCCCAAAATGCCTTGGCCTTATTATTGGGGGGGGGTATTATTTTCGGGGTGCAGGAGGCGGGCCGGGCCATGAGACGCGTGTCTTTCTGGAATCTGGCAGCTCCGTGGCGTCTCGGCCGGTCTGTTTAGTTCCAGCTCCAGCTCCAGCCGTCACCATAGAGCAGGAAACGCACTCAGAGAGTGGCCGCTGCCCTGGCTGGGGTTTGGAAGCCTCAGAGCCGGAGTTTGGGGGAGAGAAAGAAAGAAAGACTTATTCGGCTTCTGCTTTTGGCTGCACGCAAGGAAAGCAGCAGAGGTCTTTCTTTCTCTCCCCCAAACTCTTCGGCTTCCAAAACCCAGCCAGGGCAGTGACTGCTCTGCGAGTGCGCTTTCCGCTCTATGGTGACAGTCATTGGAGGCCTCCCCTTTCCCCTGCTCCTCTCCGCTCCAATCTCCCCATGGTTCCCCCACATGAATGCTGACTTACCGGAGCGACTTACCGGAACGCTGACTTACCTGAGAAGCCCCACCACCTTGGGAGTCACCAGATGGGATGGCGATTGAGCCGGATTCTGCCTACGGCAATTTGAACCGTGCTTCTGTCTGCGAGAAGGCGGCGAGGCCGGTCGGGTACAGCAAGCCCACAAGCGCAGGGCTTGAGCAGCAGACGGGCATATCCAGCCTGTCCGTCGCCGCCCCTTTGGCTCTGCCTCCTACTGCTGCCTCCCTCATTCACTCGCCAGATCGCTCATCCTCCACTTGCCCTCCCCGTGTCCTTCAGGAAGGAGAGAGCGGAGAGTGGGAATTCCCTGTAGGAACAGCCAACCGATCCTCGGTGGTGTTTCCACTGATCCTCCTCTGCCTCCGGCTTTCGATGAAGCAGGAGGGGGAATAAACTCTTACGGGCTGCCTGAGGAAGCCAAACCAGGAGAATGAACCATTTGGCTGTACGCAAGAAATCTTTTTCCCCGTTCACTCCAAGAGGCTGCGCAGGCGTGATGAGTCTCACGAAGACTCATTTCTGCCAGAGTTTTTAAGAGAGAAAGACTTCTTGCGTTCAGCAGGCAGCCAAAAGGTTCCTTTCTCCTGGTGCTCTTACGTGCACTCTTCCCCCCCCCCTGCCGAGAGAGAGAGGAGCGCATTTGGAAGAGACAAGGAAGCGCGTGTCCGGCTGCTTCTGCCGGCTAGAAGTTTAGCTGACAGCTCGGCTTCTTCAGGCAGCCCACCCCACCCCGCCTCAATTGCCACCCCCAAATTGCACCCCACCGCGAGAAGCGCTTCCTACCTTGGACTTGTAGCTCCGTCATGTTCCTCAGCATTGTGTTCAGGGAAGGAAGCCCATTGTAAAAGAAAACTTCTTGCGAGTTCGAGAAGTTTGATTGAACTCGCGAGAAGTTTTCTTTTACAATGGGCTTTCTTCCCTGGACAGAATGCTGAGGAACACGACGGAGCTACAAGGCAGGGTGGGGTGGGCCCACGGGCTGCCTGAAGGAGCCAAGCTGACAGCTAAACTTCTAGCCGGCAGAAGCAGCCGGGCACGGAGAAAGGAAATTTTTGGCTGCATGCTGAATGCAAGAAATCTTTCTCTCTTCAAAACTTCGCCAGAAATGAGTCTTCACGAGACTCATCGCGCCTGCGCAGCCTCTTGGAGTGAACGGGGAGAAAGATTTCTTGTGTTCACATGCAGCCAACAGGTTCCTTTCTCCTGGTGCTGTGTCTTACATGCACTCTTCCCTCCCCCTGCCGAAAGAGAGAGGAGCATGTTTGGAAGAGACTAGAAAGCACATGCCCGGCTGCTTCTGCCGGCTAGACATTTAGCTGTCAGCTCCGCTTCTTCAGGCAGCCCACAAGAGTTTATTCCCCCCCGCCCGCTTCACTCGAGACCCAGAGGTGGGGGAGGATCAGTGGACATGTAGGACGTGCATCTCACGGCCCACCCCACCCAGCCCCGCCTCACCTGCCACCCCCAAATTGTGCCCACCCGCGAGACGTGCGTCCTACCTGGGACTTGTAGCTCCGTCGTGTTACTCAGCGTTGTGTCCAGGGAAGGAAGCCCATTGTACCGGTAAAAGAAAACTTCTCGCGAGTTCGAGAAGTTTGATTGAACTTGCGAGAAGTTTTCTTTTACCGGTACAATGGGCTTCCTTCCCTGGACACAACGCTGAGGAACATGACGGAGCTACAAGTCCCAGGTAGGATGTGCATCTTGCGGCCCACCCCACCCAGCCCCGCCTCACCTGCCACCCCCAAATTGCACCCCACCGCGAGATGCTCGTCCTAAGCGCTCATCCAGAGCGGCCGCTGCCCTGGCTGGGGTTTGGAAGCCAAAGAGCCGGAGTTTGGGGGAAAGAAAGAAAGACTTCTGCTGCTTTCCTTAAGTGCAGCCAAAAGCAGAAGCAGCAGAAGTCTTTCTTTCTTTTCCCCAAACTCCGGCTCTTCGGCTCTTGCGGGAGAGGATTCCCTTGATTCTGGTCGCTCTTTACCTGGTGGCTTCTGCCTGTCCCGATTCTCCCCCTTGTCATGAGAGACAGAGCGAGAGCAAGCGAGAGGTGGCTACGCACACACCCCACGGGACTGGCTGGGTTGCTCTGGGCTGCCTCCGGCAACGTTTTGAAACGCACTCCTGCCTGAGCGGAAGCAGGGATTGATGCTCACCTCCTCTTCCTCGCAGACAGAAGCACGTTTTAAATTGCTGAAGGCAGAGCCCAGAGGAGCCGAGCTAGTTGGCGGTGTGTATGCGTACCCGCGTCTCGCTTGCTCTCGCTCTTCCGACCAAAAGAGTGCCCGCTGCAAAAAGAGCAGCTCCTGACATGTCCTGCCCCTTTCCCCAGAAAGTAGTTGGGGGGGGCTTATTTTTTGGGGGGGCTTATTTGGCCTTATTTTCAGGACATGTCTTATTTTCGGGAAAACACGGTACTATCTACTGATTGAGGAATTGTGAATCCAGGATATTCCCCAGGTTGCACATCAGAGGTGGGTTTTTCCCAGTTCGCCTGATGTCACAGAACCGATTCTGTTGGTGCTGGTCCACAGACGCTTTTTTTTTTTGAATTTTTTTTAAAATAATTTTTTCTGATTTTTTTTTTCTTCTACACATGCGTAGAAGCTGAGTTTCCAGCACTGTGCATATGTCGCCATCTTGTTTTTGGCTTTTTAAAATTTTATTTTATTGGATTTTTCGGCACTGCACACGCGGCGCAGGGAAAGAAGCAAACCAGCAGCGATGTAAGTTAGAATGGTGCTGCACACCATTCTTGAAAGGAATAATGCTATCCCATCCAAGATTAAATATGGAACATTTCCAAATCTAGGTGGCCCAGATACCCATAGTTGCATATTAAGTCGGAAGCAATTCCTCCCTACACAGCCTCCAGGCTCTGGGGCAGAACTTTGACAACCTTACTTGGCTGGCTCGAGGCTAAAAGATATAATTGGGTGTCACCAATGTACTGATGATATTCAGCTCCAAACCAATAGATGATCTTACTCAACTATTTTGTGTAAGTGTTGAATAAGAGGGAAAGAGTATCCTACAAAAGAGAAACCTAGGAAGCAATCTCTCCCAACCCTCCAATCAACAACTGAACCAGCCCCAAGAAAGGAAGAAAACCATATTATTGAAACGGAAGCTTTTTGCAACAGATAAATGGAAGCTTGCCAACAGAAATAAACCACAGATGAGAATTAGCTTTATTACTTGCTAGAAAGAACTGAAGGCAGAGACCACTTAGAGGAAGTTTGATGACAGGATGCGATCTGAAAACAATTCTGTTGCAAGGGGGCCATTACTTAGAGATAAGTAACTTTAGCTTACAAGACAGGGGTCCAGAAGTGAACAAAAGTTCCTCATTAATATACTAAAAACTCAATCCTTGTATTTAAATAAGCAACTTAGAGATCATGCTAAACATACTAAGACACGCCCATTTCCTTTTAAGCTGAAATTTGCAGAAACTGTCAGCTGAGTTGGCCATTTTGTTCCTGTGCAGAAATAAAGTGTTTGAATTCCACTTTCCTCTACTCTGCTTATTGCAGGATGAATGAACAAAAAGGTAGTTTGTGGCCAGCAGTGCCAATAAATCAGAAAGAAAGTTACACAATTAGGGAAGGGTCAGTAGGAACCTTTGGTATCCCTGATGTCTGTAGCTAAGGGCTGAATATTGCCAAGGACTATATGTTACATGATTACATTTAACAAGGATTATATAGATACTGAGACACAGATTGATATAATGGTTAATGACATCAGGAAACCGTGAACCTTAAGCAAAAGGCCAGCTGGGTGACTTTGGACCAGTGGCTCTAATCTAGGAACAAGGAAATGGCAAACAACCTCTGAAAATCTGCATAGACTTGACAAGGCAGCAACAAAATAGCTGACTATTCCAGCTGACTTTACACTATTTGTCTGTCAAAATATGAGATTGAATAATTCCAAAAATTACATGACAATTTATTTAATCAGTAAATGCTCATGAATTCGCATTCCTAAAAGACATTAAAACAAAAATAATTTTGATACCTCAATTTTAGTATAGACAAAAATAGCAATAAGTATAACATAATTAACAGCTCCAGCTACTGTGTATAATTCCAAATACTTATTTTTTATGCATTAAAGTCAAAGGCATTGAAGCATTATCAGTTGTACATGTGATGATTATTGAACATTGATACATCAAATTTTATACACACACACACACACACACACACACACACACACGCACACCATCGTGTTTCCCCGAAAAATAAGACCCTGTCTTATATTTTTTTCAACCCTGAAATAAGCTGTCTTATTTTGGAGGAAAGGGCACACACACACACACACACACACACACACACACACACACACACACACACACACACACTTGGGAGACAGTTTGATTAACAAAATTAAAAAGTGAAGATGTAAAACGAAGGTATTGGTTAAGAGAATGGTTTTTTAACTGTTTGAAGAGAATTCTCCTATTAACTTCCCAAACAAACATTATTTTGCTTTCTATCTTTACAGATATTTTTCAGCTTTATAATCACTGACCTATATAATGACCTATATAAGGCTATATAATTTTTTGTATATCCAAAGTTTCCCCAAAAGTGCTTTCCAAAAGACAACTGACTTTCTTGTTGTTTTTTCTTTGAAAACATTTTGCTTCTCACCCAAGAAATTTCTTCAGTTCAGTTGAGAAGCAAAATGTTTTCAAAGAAAAAAAAACGAAGTCCAGTTGCCTTTTGTAAAAGCACTTTTGGGACAACCATGACCTGAATAATTGAGACATAGTATATCCAGTGTTATTTGTTTGATATTTTGCATTAATGAAAATATTTGTATTGAAGCATTATACTTTGTTGTGAAACATAGACAAGAAGAATAAAGGTGAAGCTCAAAATAATGAGAAGTTTGCATTAAAAAAATCCTTTTCAGGAAGCACTGACCGTCCACCATATACTGGTATGTAATTGTTAATTCAAAATGGCCAATTATAATGTTTGGTTTAATGTTATTTTGAGTAAGCATTCAGCTGTCTCTAGAACTATATTTCCACATGTTGATTAGGTTCCACATGTTGACATGATAATGTGCCATTGATTTTGTTTCCTTAAAATTATCTCAGTGTCACTAAATTATAGCTTCATAGCTAAGCAAATGAAAATGGCTTACTAACATTCACTATAAAATATGTCCAGAGGGCTAAGTGATGCAGATGAAGTGAAGCTATACACATTGTTGCAATTTTTAAAATAACTACCGTGTTTTCCCAAAAACAATACATGTCCTGATATTAAGCCCAACAGGGCTTTTCAGGGCATGCCCCCCACTAAAATAAGCCCCCTTCCCCAACTATGTACATGCATGCCCTGCCCCATCTGCCACCCCCAAATTGTGCCCAAACATCTTACCAGAGTCTGGCAGCTCGCCACTTCTCTCTCTCGGCCGGTCTTTGCAGGGAAACTCCTTGCAATGTAAAGAAAAACTTCTTGCAAGTGCGAGCAATTAACAACTTCGCGCACTCACGAGAAGTTTTTCTTTACATTGCAAGGAGTTTCCCTGCAAAGACCAGCCGAGAAAGAGAAGCGGTGAAGCTGCCAGACGCTGGTAAGATGTTCAGGCACAATTTGGGGTTGGCAGGTGAGGCAGAGGATGGGGAGGGGCAGCCTGCGAGACGCGCACCTTACCAGCGTCTGGCTTCTCCACCATTATTCTCTCTCGGCCGGTCTTTGCAGGGAAACTCCTTGTAATGTAAAGAAAAACTTCAGAATGAGCTGCCGCCGCCCAGGAAAATAAGTAATGGGCTTTCCTGGAGCGCCTCTTCTCCCGAGTAGCAGCCATGTGTCCAGAGAGCCCATTTCTCATGTTGTTTTTTTCCGGGGCCGCAGCAGCACGTTCAGCTCCCCAAATCTGGCCTACCGGTCTTGGCTGGCAAGAGGGAGTGCCAGGTGGGGATGGGTGGGGCCGCGGGGAAACGAGACGCATGGAGCGAGGTGGGGCTCCACTTGCAGTCTCTTCTCCCCCACTCGCCGGGCATGGCAGGAGCTGGAAGTCAGCTCCCTGAATCTGGCCTGCCGATCTCGACCGGCGAGGGGGGGAGCGCCGCCTCTCTCTCTTCTTCTCCCAAGCCTCGTAGCGCCTCCTCTCGCTTCTTCTCCTGAGTGGCAATCGTACGTCCAGAGATCAGCAGGCCAGATTTGGGGAGCTGAATATGCTGCCGCCACCCTGGAGGAGAAGAATGTAAAAAATGGGCTTTTCACAGCGCCTCCTCTCTCTCTTCTTCTCCCGAGCGGCAGCGGTGCAACCAGCTCACCGAATCTGGCCTGCTGATTTCGGTTGGCAGCGGCTCTGACCCGATCCTCGCAATGCTGCAGGCAAGAACCGGCCATGCCGATCCTGCCTCATGGCTGCGCAGACAGCTCGCACCAGCCACTGCTCAGAGCTCCGGTGCCAGTCCCCCTTCCCCCAGTGCCAGGTCGACAGGGCTAGGGCTGGCAAGAGTTTCTTTGTGGCCGTTCATTTTGCGTCCGCCACTAAGAGAAGGGGCGCGGGAGCTAGGGTTTGCGGGAGTGGCCTCCGCGAGGCTGTTCCATGTGAATGGCAGGTTCATGTGGGGCATATTCCCCCCTTCTCCCCCCCCACCTCACCTCACCTCGGGAAGCAACGAAAAAGCTACCACGGTTGCTGGAGGCAGCAGCATGAGCAGCACTGGCGAAGCAGCTGGTTGTTGCTCCGGCACCAGTCCCCCTGCCGCGGGCCAAGGTTTAGGGGCCTCCTGCACCCCCAAAATAATAAGACCCCCTGATAATAAGGCCAAGGCCATATTTCAGGAGTCAAAAGAAAATAAGACCCTGTCTTATTTTCGGGGAAACACGGTAAGATTTATGGGCATCTTATTTTTGCTTTAGAATTATTGTTTTGCTGACATATTGAACAATTCTCATTGTGGACCCACCAGACAATTAGAAGCGATGTTTGTTCATAAATTTGTTTGTATTTAAAACATTGTTTAAAATATATACTTCCTTTATGTGTATCAATAACTCACTGAAATCCCAATGGTATGGTATTGAATTCTATGAATTAACAGGTTTTCAAAGATTTGGTTATCCTACCGGTATATAGAAACTTTGCTTGTTGTGCATAAATTACCTTACAAATACCTTTTAATAAGGTATGCCTTTATTAACCAGTGATCCTTCCAGTTTGTTTTTTGCTCCTGTCTCACTCTCTCCCAAATATTCTTAACATTTTTATTATAATAGTAACAGCAATGCATGGTATGTATAAAAATGCAAAGTTAATAATATAATAGAATTATTCAATAAAATTTATTTAAAATTTAATTGCTAGAGCTGATTGAGACCACTGCCATGCATATATCTCCAGATCATGAAAATCAAATGCAAATATGTGTATATTCTATTATTTCTTTATGTTAGTACATAAAATCATTCATACCAATTATTTTATAATAGGTTATAATTGTTATAATGTCTAGCTGATATGGCTATATGGAAATATACCATATTTTTCGGAGTATAAGACGCACCGAAGTATAAGACGTACCTTAGTTTTGGGGGAGGAAAACAAGGAAAAAAGGCCTCTGCCTCCCAGCAATTTGCCAAACAGCAAACAGCAAACAGCACAGATGATATACACTGTTTGCTGTGTATTTCTGTGCATGTGTGCCTGACCCATAGAAATGGCAAAGAATTGGAGAAATGTACATTATGGCAGTATATTAATCCCAGAAATTTTTCTTACATGTAATCACACTAACTCCTCCTAATTATTTAAATACATCTACTCCAAACATGACTAAGGCAGGGTTTCTCAGCTGGCTTATTTTAATACTAATACTTAATACTAAAACAGGACATTTCAGATTATACTTTTACAGATCTTTAAAATTGATGTGGCTTTCTGGAAGTATTCTCTGCTATTTAAAAGAAGATACAATAGCACTGGGCCTCTTCAGAGCAAGCATTTATTTTAAAAAGCTTCTTCATTTTGTTAAGTTGTCTAGAACAATAATAAAGCAGTCTTTAAAAAAAATAAGTCTAAGAATTTGAACACTCTACAAACATTTAACAAAATAACATATTAACAGAATCTGCCTGTACCTAGGATAGAACTCACAACCTCCTGATTGTGAGGCAAGAGCTCTATCTCTTGAGCCACAGCAGCTCTAGCTTGCCTTCTTGCAATTTTAGCAGTCTAATATTGCCAGCAGTTTATCTCCCAGCAATATGTCTCATCACAGCCACCTTAGTTTCAGTTTCATTTTACCACGTGGCTTGTAAGCCTCAGTCAGCTGTAGGTCGGGAGGCAGATCATCTCTTCTTGTGCTCTTCTTGTGCTTTGCCCTGTTTGCTGCAAAGAGGTAAATTGCTGGCAGGCAGAGGCCAAAGGGTGGGGGTGGCTGGGTGGGGCTGCATTCGGTGTATAAGGTTTTCTTTTTAAGGGTAAAAAGGTGCGTCTTATACTCCCAAAAATACGGTAGGTAAAACTTTATTAATGGAGAATAAAGATACCTTCAATTAATTATTAGCATTATTTTAAACAATAATATGTGTCAAAAATTAAACCAGCAGCCTAATTATGCTCAATGCTGAAAAAATTGACTAGAGGGTCTTAATTGGACAATTCTTTTGAATAGTAAAAAAATTAAATTATTTTTCAAAAAATCTATAGTAAATTTACAGTGTAAACTTCCATACTTACTATGGTTTAGTACACATAGTACTACTCCTATTTCTA
Organism: Diadophis punctatus similis; assembly: GCA_023053685.1. Taxonomy (NCBI): domain Eukaryota; kingdom Metazoa; phylum Chordata; class Lepidosauria; order Squamata; family Dipsadidae; genus Diadophis; species Diadophis punctatus. The sequence continues at coordinate 22,117,460 of JALIGW010000009.1, read as the reverse complement.
CCTGTAGCGAAACAGCATTTTTTGTTTCCTGCTAATGCAAATAAAAGGTTAATTGGCCACTTTTCAGAAGGCAGCCTTACAGGCAAAATTACCTGGGAAGAAAGATGTAGGATAAGAGAGAGAAAGTTGATAAGTTCAGAAAAAAAGAGGAAAACCAAAAGAAAAAAAGATTTATATACAGTATATAGACACACAAAAACATATACTGTACATCAGAGATGGGTTCCTCCCGGTTCGGACCGGTTCGCCTGAACCGGTAGCAAACCACTGGTGACATCACGATGACATCACGGAACCGGTTTGGTTGTGCCGATCTTAGATGCCGCCATCTTTTTTTAAAAAAAGGTTTTGGATTTTTTTTTTTGAAATTTTTTTTAAAAAAATTCTGGGCTTTTTTTTCTTTTGCGCATGCGCAGAAGCTGAGTTTCTGGCACTGCACATGCATCATCATCTTGTTTTTGGCTTTTGGGGGGGTGTTCTTTTTTGTCACCGCGCGCGCGCCTTGCGCACACACGGCCATGCGGCGCGGCTATATGGCGTGGGAGGAAGCAAACCAGCAGCAAGGTAAATTAGAACCCACCCCTGATATACATATACTATAAAACAAACTCAAAAAGATATTTGGGTACCTATTGCTAATCAAATATTAATAAGCATGGAAAATAGATATGTTATGCACCTCTTTAAACAGAAACAAAATATATTTTCTGTTCATGCAATGTTGCTGCTGATTACTAACTAAATAATTTTAATAATGAATAATTTTACTTATTATCAACCTGCCTCTGAATACATGAAATGATCCCTGATTTTCAACACATTAGCCAATCTGAAAGGCTTGATTTTCATGACAATTAGAATTGTATTGCAACACTTTAAAGCTGTCATTCATTCATGTTTTCCCCACCTGTAGGTAAATACACACTTTTTGATCTGGAAAAATATGCAACAAAGAATCAAGACCAACTAATAAAGCACTTAGAAAACATCCTGAAACCTGATGAATTTAATGCACTGAAAAAAGAGCTGATGTGTAGTGTGCTGAATAAGTTTTTTTCATTTACTGCTCAGAAATATTACGAATTGTTTAGAAATGGTGAACTGAAAGAATTTTTGCAAAATATGAGTGGTAAATCAAAAAAAATACCTATGAAACTTCTTAACATTCTGTTCTCTAAGAAAAACAACAACCGTAAAAGAAAGGCCCAGGAACCTATGCAGAGAGAAGGCAATATTAATTTGAAAAGGAAGCAATTTGTTAATAATGATGATGATGATGACAATCTGCCAGATAAAGCTACACCTGGAATTGAAAATGAAAAAATAATCCCGACTCATCCAATTGAACACAAACCTGGTAATATTGATGATGATGACAATGTGACAGATAAAGTTACACTTCAAATTGAAAATGAAAAAAAAATCCCGATTCATCCAATTGAACATAAACCTGGTAATGAAGATAGTAATGTGATAGAAGAACATTGGCCGGATAAAGATTCAAGAATGGCCATTGGGAAATGGTATGAAAACAAAAAAAAGAATAATTACAGAGAAAGAATCTCTTTAAATTACATTTGCATTCATGAGCACCAAAAATACTCCTGCTTCACAGCTCAGGATGTATTACAGTTCAGACTGCCAGATGACTCAGAAGATCGTATTCTAGTAATTCTGCAGGATAAAAGAGATTTTACTAATTCACAAAAGCTGAAAAAGGAGGTGGAATTTGCACTGCAATTTAACATGGCTGTTCTAGATGTTCAATTTTCTGAAGTTATCACCTCTAATGGATTTCGTTGTGAGATACGAGCTAATGACTCCTTTGCTGAATCTGAATTTTTTTTAAAAAGTATTGTGTTTGAAATTGTGTTGCCTGTTCTAGCACTATATAAATGGGTAAAATTAAATGCTTTCGATAATGCTGTATATCCTAATAAATAAAGCAAAACTTCTTTCAGTGAGAAGATGCAAGTATAGCTTCAGTATTCCACTGAAAATGTCCATTCATTGCTTGATTAAATTGCAAATGATAAAAGTTCTGATCTCATGGACTACAACCCCCTTTTTATATATAATATTCCAAAAGCAGATTTGTGAAGAAAAAGGCAATCACCATATTCAAGATTTTTGTGTAAAGAAATAGGCAGTCAAGATAGCATTTCCTTTACATATAGAAATGAAATGACTGTTGGGAAGTAAAATGCTTATAAATCAATTTGAATTTTTTAAATATTTGTTCTTAGAGATTCAAAGTTTATTTTTCAAAGAATATATTTTTATATATTCTGAAATATCAAGTTTTTCATTACAAAACCTTCCTTTTTTTGAATTACATATTTTGTCAACATATTCGAAATAATAAAATATTTCATGAAAAATATATTTGGGAAACATAGCTGTAGAAGAAACTGACAATCCTTTATGCATTTACACAGAATTTAGTCCCAATGAATTGAGTGAAGCTTTCTCTTGACTAAATACCATATTTTTCGGAGTATAAGACGCACCTTTTTCCCCCCAAAAAGAGGGTGAAAATCTGGGTGCGTCTTATACTCTGAATGTAGCCCCACCCACCTGCTCCGTGCGTTGCATTTTCGGGTGGTTCCAGGCGGCGAGGATCCTCACTTCCACATGGAGCCTGATTCCTGAAGCGTCCCGGGAAAGTGCATTGAAAACCGGGCTTTCTCTCAGAAAGGCCCGATAGAGAGGCAGCACATCAGTCCTCCTGGACCTGCCATTTCGTAAACATGCTACCAGGCTTCCCAGCAAGCCCCTGCGCCTTTGCTGCCTCGGTCGGAGCCTGATTCCCGAAGCAGCCCAGGGAACTGCGTTGAAAGCTTTTTAAACGAAATTGTTTTCTGGTGGCAGATCTCCATCCCCGATTGCAAAAAGGGTGCCTGAAACGCGAGGATCGTGGAGGAAAGAGTTTCCAGGTGGCAGATTCCCCCTCCCCAAAAACGGAGGGTAATCTGCCACCTGGAAACTTTTTCCTCCACGATCCTCCTCACGTTTCAGGCACCAGATCCCACTCTCCGATTGCAAAAAGAGTGCCTGAAACGCGAGGATCGTGGAGGAAAAAGTTTCCAGGTGGCAGATTCCCCCTCCCCAAAAATGGAGGGGAATCTGCCACCAGAAAATGCTTTTGTTTAAAAGGCTTTCAACACAGTTCCCTGGCTGCTTCGGGAATCAGGCTCCGACCGAGGCAGCAAAGGCGCAGGGGCTTGCTGGGAAGCCTGGTAGCATGTTTACGAAATGGCAGGTCCAGGAGGACTGATGTGCTGCCTCTCTATCGGGTCTTTCTGAGAGAAAGCCCAGCTTTCAATGCCTACGGCTATAGGTAAGAAGACCAGGGCATTTTGGGAGTGAAGCCAAGTCTGTCTTCTGCCCCCATGAAAATCATACCAGTTAAATTCCACCCCAATTTCTGCAGAAAAAAATGTCAAAAGATGCATGATAAAACAGAAAGTCTGATTAAAGATTTGAAGAATATGTGCTTTAAAGAAATCTCATTATTCTTCTAAGTTTTCCTAGTATTACCTGAGGAGGCTTTTCTTGGGAAATTTAGTTAGTCACCTTATACAAGTAAACTGACCACTTCCATAGCAGAAATCTGAGATTTACCTTATGCAACAAAAGTGGATTCTGAAAAATCAAGGAATATCTGCTACTAATATGTTTTATTAATAATACAAAAACACAGAAGATTATACAATCATATATGACTACTTGTAATTTCTTATTCACTTCATATTTCTGTAATCTTAGAAAACAAAATTCATTTTTATTGTTAGAACAGATAAAAAGATCTGTGCTGCTCATTATCAAAATCCGTGTGGAAGTGAGGACCCCGCTAATCCTGATGCTGGTAGGCAGAGGCAGAATTCTTTTTTTTTTGTTTTCCTCCCCCAAAATTAAGGTGCGTCTTATATTCCGTTGCGTCTTATACTCCGAAAAATACGGTAGCTAAAAATGTATGACACTGGGGTCGTTGGTGCTCTCTCAGCTTGCTTGCTTTTTTGCAAACATTTCGTTATCCAACTAGGTAACATCATCAATGATATAGGGCAGGGGTCGGCAACCTTAAACACTCAAAAGAGCCGTTTGGACCTGTTTCCCACAGAAAACACAACACCGGGAGCCACAAAACAACATTTTGACATCTAAAATGAAGATAATACTGCATATATCATTTTTTACCTTTATGCTATATATAAAAAAACTATAGTGTGTTGCATTTATGAAATCAATGACCTGCTACAGAGAAAACACATTTTTATTTCTGCATGCAACAAAAACATTTTGAACTCCGAAAAAAAAGATGGGCCAAAAAGCTCAATAAATCACATGCCGGCTCATATTTTGAGTGACAGGGAGCCGCAGCAGAGGGATGAAAGAGCCACATGCGCCTCTGGAGCCGTGGGTTGCAGACCCCTGATATAGGGGAATGGGGTTTGATATTTTTACATACAAATAGTTTGCCCTTTCAGTGTTAGTGGGAGTGTTCTTGGTGTTTCTTTGATTAGGCTGTTGTTTACTGTTTGTTTGTCTAAGCAGTAACTCCTTGATTGGGATATTGCTTACTGCTTGATTGTTGGTCTAATATTAATCTTGGTGTTAATCTGGATGTTAATTGCTGGCAAGGAGGCATTGTGGTCTTTAGTTTCTTCATTGTCTCTTTTGAACATAAAATATTAGATTATTACCCTCTGTTTCTTTCTTTTCATATTTTCTTTCCTAAAACATAATTCTGATTTTTCTTCATAAACAGGAATATGGACATTTCATGTACTTTTAAAGAATGACATGTGAACCACTTCCAAAAAATCTTTTTGCAATGCCTATATTTGTAACATTTTAAAAATTGGAAACTATACTTATGAGCTGCTGCTGCACGGTGGTTAGAATGCACTACTGCAGGCTACTTCTGCTGATTGTTGGCTGCCTGCAATTTGGCAGATCGAATCTCACCAAGGCTCAAGGTTGACTCAGCCTTCCATCCTTCCAAAGTCAGTAAAATGAAGACTCAGATTGTTCGGGGAAATATGCTGACACTGTAAACTGCTTAGAGAGGGCTGTAAAAGCTCTGTGAAGCAGTATATAAGTTTAAGTGCTATTGCTATTAAACTATGCAACATTTTTATCTTTTTTAAATACTGTATGTTCTTTGTACTAAATGTGTGCTATTTTAAATTACTTTTCTTTCCCTATCAATAAAATATTGATTAAGAAGACAAGATTTCATTGCCTAGTTCAGTGATGGCGAACCTTTTTTTCCTCGGGTGCCAAAAGTGCATGTGTGCATGCTATCGCACATGCACGAGTGCCCACACCCATAATTCATTGCCTGGGGAGGGCAAAAATGGCCTCCCCCGCTCCCCCGGAGGCCCTCTGGAGGCTGGAAATGGCCCGTTTCCCAACTTCTGGTGGGCCCGGTAGACCCATTTTTCGCCCTCCCCAGGCTCCAGAGGCTTCCCTGGAGACTAGGGAGGGCAAAAACACCCTCACCCATCCCCCCGGAGGCCCTCCGGAAGCCAAAAACGCCCTCCCAGAGCCTCCATGAGAGCCAAAAATCAGCTGGCCAGCACGCACATGCGCGCTGGAGCTGAGCTAGGCAACAGCTCGCGTGCTGGCAAATATGGCTCCGTGTGCCACCTGTGTCACGCGTGCCATAGGTTCGCCATCACTGGCCTAGTTGATATGTGTGGATAATACAAGAAGTGTCATCAGGGTTATAAATTCAAGGGTAAGAAGAAAAAGGAACATTTGACAAAGCCTGTGAAGTTTCTTTATCCATAAGCAATAAAGAATTACCAACTGGTAATATCGATGAACCCTGATAGAGATGGAGTGATAAAAGGCTTTGTTCTCGCTCACCTCATTTCCATCTCATTTTGCCTTCAGATAGTCCTCAACTTACTACCACAAGTAGGCCCTGAATTTCCATTGCTAAGCAAAGCAATCGTTAAGTGAGCCACACCCAATTTTATGACCGTTTCCCCCAGAATTGTTAAGTGAATCATTGCAATTGTTGTGAATCATGGTCATTAAGCAAATCCAGATTTTCCCACTGACTTTGCTTTCAGAAACCAGCTGGAAAGGTTGCAAACAACAATCATATGACCTCAGGATGCTGCAACCATTATAAATACATGCTGATTGCCAAGCACCTGAATTTTGATCACATGACTGGAATGTTGTGATAGTCGTAAATGCAAGGACTGGCATAAATGCAAGTCACTTTTCAATGCCACTGTAATTTTGAACAGTCACTAAACAAATAGTTGTAAGTTGAGGATTATCTATATTTGTACAGCCAAGCAGATAAAACGGCAATGTATACAGAGATTAGAGCACCCTTACTTCAACAGTTGCTCTAGCAGAGATGTTACTCTGCATATCTATCAGTAAAAGAAGTCAAGATGCTGATTGCAAGAGCTGGTTGGACTCAGAGGGGAGGTTGCCCTCTCTGATATATACTCGACCGGTTTGGGCACCAGCCAAGATTGCAGGAAAGGGTAGGAGGGGTAGGAGTTGTTATCCAGGACTCTCTGGCAGCTGTCAGGGGTGCTGCTCCACAAGTTGCCAGTTGTAATACCCTATTTTTGAAGTTGGGTTCATGGGAGTAGTTGGGCTTTTGTGCCATCCTCCCAGCTGCATAGCAAGGTTTCCCTGCCTGAACTGCTAGAGGCTATCTCAAGGTTGGTTATGGAGTTTCCCAGATTCACAATTTTCGGAAATTTCAACTTGCCATCCCTGGTTCAGACTTCCAAAGGGCTTGGGAATTCATCGCCTCCATAGGTCTCTCCCAAGTCATCACAACTCAGAAAGTGGCCTCACTCTGGACTTGGTTTTTTTATTGGAGCAATGGCAATGTTATCTGAGAGACAGCTTTTCTTCGCTCCTCTGTCATGATTAGATCATGCCTCTGTGACTTTGATGTTCTCTTGTGCTACACACACTGCCACATACACAAGGAGGTTGGACACATTGGATCACATTCCTTTGTGACTGATGGACCCAATTGGGTTTTTGTAGATGTGAGGGCCTAGGTCAGTGTTGGCGACACGTTATGCTATGCGTGCCAGAAGTGGCATGCAGAGCCATCTCTCCGGGCACGAGAGCCGTCGCCCGTTGCTCTTCTGGGTTCTGGTGCGTGCCTGTGCGCCAACCAGCTGGTTTTTGCACACGCAGGAGCACCGGAAACCAGAGGAGCAGCATCCTGGTGTGCATGTGTGCACCAGCCTCCTGGTCTTACGGTTTCCTGGCCAGCTGGTTTTCATGTGTGCATGTGTTTCCATCAGCCCCTTTTTCCTTTTGTCCCTGGATACAGGGCAACTTAGAAAGAACTCCAGGGGTGTGGTGAGAAACTCCAGTGCCAAACCAAATTTGACTATGCTGAGGACCCACCTGTCCAATGTAGTTGCCTCCCATTGATGTGCATGGAACTGAGTCGACTGCCAATTGGGGGGTTGGCCCTGCAGTTATTTAGAGTGACGGTAAGGGTGACTTCCTGCTCCACGAAAGGGCCGCTTATTCTGAAATGGTTGATAGCTCCAAAAATCTGATCTCTCCGGTTCTCTGTCTTGCCTGCCTGAGTATGGCCTCTGGGACTGATGGGAGTCCCATGTCCGGGGGCACGAATGGGCTGACTCTGAAAATATGGCTAGGGACATCGGTCTCCCCGCCTTTATAGGGAAGGCATGGTCTTGCCCCTTCCCTTGGTGTTGACCAGGATAGGTTCTAGGGCCTCCCCGAACAACTTGCTGCCTGTAAAGGGAGCAGACGCCAACTTCCATTTATTTTTATTGTCAGTCTGCCAGTTTCCAAAGCCATAGCAGACGACGGGCCGTGACAAATGAGGCTATGGATTTGGATGCGAATTCAGGGTGGCATTAGCTGAAAACTCCGCTGCAGTCATCAATTTGTTGATGTCCTGATGCAGTCTCACCTCTTCCGGGGGAACCCTCTCTTGCATCTGGCGAAGCCAGAGCAATGAGACCCGATTGAAAAACAAAGTGGACATTGTGGTCTTGATCGCCCAGGCAGCCTCCTGGTGGGCCTTGCGAAGAGCCAGTTCCACTTTCTTTTCATCTGCCTTGAGGCCATCCATGGTTTGTCCACAGTGGGAATTTGTAAGACCTCAGGGCAGGGAGTTCTGTGGCCACATTGTAAAGTTTCCTCTCAGTGCCTGTAGGGGGAGGATCAGCCCTTGGATTGGCCCACTGTCTCTGAACAACATCCAGAAATAGCTTGGGCGATGGAACCACCTCAGTTTCAACAGTCGGCTCTGAAAAGAGCATATGACCGGAATCTACAGTACTCAGAACTGGCTCTGGCACTGGGTCAAGCCCCAGATTAGTTATGTCCTTGGCCTTGCGTAACAAGGACTTGAATAAGTCAGGTCGGAAAAGGCCTGTGAAAGGCAAAGGATCTGGGGTCATTCCCTCATCCTCCGAAATAGCCATGAACTCCTCCTCAGCAGAGGAGTCCTCACTCCTAATGGAAGGAGCTAGAGAGGAAAGGCCCTGAGGATCCACCCAGGATTCCTGTGTCATGGGTGCCAGTTGCTGGGCCTGAAATTGAGGGAAACTTTGAGGAGGTTGGCTCCTTTGCTGCAGTCCTGCAGCTATTCCCTGTGATATTGCCTGGGAAATAATCAATTTTAGATGGTCAGGTAATTCTGAACCATCATCATCATCCTCTGGATGGAGCCCCACCGCAGTTGGGGTAAAAGTGGCCTTAGGTATTGATCTTGAAGGAGGAATTTGCCTCTCTGATCCTGCTACAGACAGGCTGGGATTTGTAGTAGCAAAAACCTCAGGTCTATCAATTGGCTGCATTTGAATTGGAGAAAACAGCTCTCTGGCACCATCTGGTGACCAGGTGCGATAGCTTGCAGGCTGCAAGATATTTGGGTCAATAGCAGAACCCAATGGTCGTTCCTCCGGAAGGCAGGAAAAATCCACTCCTCCCATGGGAGGGCGTCCCAGGCCCTGGCTTTTTCTAGCCTTTTGGGCTTTGGCCAGCTCTTTTTCAATGGCCTTTTGGCACAGTTTAGCATCCATTTCAGCCCTTTTGGAACCTCTGCCGCTCTAAGTGGTTGCCTTATGGCTCCTGCCTGCTGCTGCCCTGGCAACTGCCCTCTGGCTTGAAGGTCTGTAGCTCGGGCAGGCTATAGGGCAAGCCCTATTGTCCCCTTCCTGAGGCTGCAGGCTGGTGGAAGGTGCCGGAGCCGCCATTTTCCACCGCATTGAGGCAGATCTGGCCTGCAATGGGCTGCTGCTGCCGCAACATTTCCCTGTGTTGGACGCATGCTCGCTGCTACCAGTGTGCCCAGTCGAAGCTGGGCAGTGACTGAGTCCCCTCCGCCCACCTAGCGGAAAGCCTGAGGCCTCTGCTCAGTGATTAAGAGCCGGGTGGAGCCCCGCCGCTGCCATGCGGCTGGCGGGACCTTGGCTATCCGAAGCCGGAAATGGCGGCCAACCAGCGGACTGGTTAGCCAACCTGATCGCAGAAGCAATTTTTAAAAGTTATTTTTCTTTTTTTTTTCTTTTTCTTTTTTTCCTTTGTTTTTGCTCACGGTTAGGTTAAACTCTAGAAATCTATAGTGAAGCTGTTCGAATTTTATGTCTCATCTGGCTGAAGACTGAGCCGAACTGGGGAGGTCACCAGGCAAGGAAAGTGTCCAAAAAGATCACATGCTCAGTCTCCAGGCAGAGGAATAGAGCAACACCCATTCCTGGCTTCTCTCTCCCCAGTTCTATGGAGAACTTGATGCTATTTAATTATTCCATACTGTATTCTTTTTAACATTAACAATTCCTTTACTTAGATTTTATTCTACCATTATCTAATCTAGAGCTTTAACCTTAGACTGTCTACAGTCGACCTCACCCCATTCCTAAGAGGTCTGTAAGGGGCGTGCATAAGCGCACCACTGTGCCTACTGTCCCTGTCCTACTGTCCTATTGTCCAAATTTACATATACCTACTTTGCTTTTGTTTATGTTTATACCATACCTGTTATCTTGTACACATTTTGACAAATAAAATAAATAAATAGATAAATAAATAAATAAATAAATAAATAAATAATCCCAAAGAATAGCAAGAACAAGAATCCAATTATTTCTTAACAAGCTCTATTACATTTAGGCTAAAATGCTCATTTCTACATTCATTGGAAATAATCAAATTAAAGGGACATTCAGTAATTCCTGTAAAGGACACATCTACTACAGGGAAAGGAAAGCATATTCTTCTCCTGTGCATTTTATTTTTCTCCTGCATATTTTTAAAATGTATTTTCAAAGTTATATAGGGGAAGCAGATTGAAAGGTAGTGATGATGAAGGTGGGAGTTAGAAGAGGGAAAAGTCAAATTTTCATTCTTGATAAATCTAAAATCACTGACACACTCTGCTGTTTCCTAATTATATCAGAACAAGAAATGGTGTTAAATAGGAGAACGTAGGCTAAGAAGCCAGTGCAATGCTGGGAAGACTTAAAATCAATCTTGGCATCAGCCCCAATTAGTCTTTCAAAAGCCATTATCAATTATGTTACCTAGTTTGGGTAACAAAATGTCTGCAAGAAACCAACCAAGCTCAGAGAGCACCCAGGACACCTCAAAAGCCAATGCCCAACATTTGCATTATGATTAGGGATTGCAACATTATATTTATCTTTCCCAGGCCTGTAAAAAGCCCAGAAGACAAGATGAGGAGAGTCTGCAAAGATGGGGGAATTGCTTGTTTGGGCCCAGTTGGGTTTTAAACTGAGAATATGGGGAAACATCGAGGGGGAAATTCCCTAGTCCCTAACTATAGGCCTGATACCTCCTTATGACTGAAAATAGGTCCGAAAGGAAAAGTCCTGAGCATCTGGGAAAAGTCCCAGAGAAAATAGGAATAGTGGAGGTTTTTTTTACCATAACTTTATGAAGCAAAAATTGCTTAATTGGAGAGTTTACAGCCAAATGTTTCAAGGGTAAATCTAGTAAGGTATAAGCTACTGACATCATCTTTTCTCAAGTGATAAGTTCTGAGATCAAAGCTTAGCAATAGTCATTAAAAATAACAGATGTCCAAACTACAACACACATCATTAATTGGGAAGATGATTTCATTTTCCTAAAAAGAAATTTTATTGACCCTAGATAAGAGTGCTTTGTTGACATCAGAGCTCAGCTTATCAACAGTCAACTAAGGAGTTGAATAGTTTTATTTTGTCTGAGTTAATTTCAGTCTCAATTAATTTTTGAGGATTTTTGGTTTGTAATTGCATGCAAATGTCCATGATGTCACCAAGAACTGAGTGCCAATTAAGGGAGGTTTGTCTTCATTTCAAAAATAAAACAAAGACAAGCTAACCTTTCAATCCCAACTGTTAAAAGACATAAAATGGAATAGAAAGTATACAAACGAATGAATGTATCTTTCCTGTCTTGGACTTTTGTGTTTCCCTTGTTGCTGAAGCCAGAATAGATGTCTTTCTGGTTTTCATGCAAAGCTTCCAGATTGCTTCTACCAATTTGAAGATTGTATTTAATCTAATCCATCTATATATGTTCCTGGGGTTTCTGCTTTAGGGTGAAGTTTTAGGATGAGGATTCTGACAAGAAAGATGGAGTGGTTTCCCTTCTGGCAGCTGCTTTTTTCCAAGAGTCCCCCAAGGAGCAAATTACAATCAGATGTCCATCAATCTTATTGTGTCTCTGGTGTCCTAGTTTTTTCTAACCCAAGAGGCAACTGGAAAAGAAAGCCAATGACTCTTTTTTTCAGCCCAGCTTCCTTGGTCAGAATAAAAAGATGTCATTGCCCAACACAAAGAATAAACCATGCAAATATGTAGTCCTACATATGGGGAAAAGTTTGATTGCTTTTTAAAAAATAATGCAGATGTATGAAAAGAACAGAAGTATACAGATATGCAGAAAGAAAAAGGAAGCCATCAACTGTATAGAGTTCCAGGATTATCTTTCATTTTGACATTTTGGCATAAACATGATTAACTCAAATGAAATTTGGTTTCAGATTTCAGCTGATTTCTGCCTCTCTTTCGCTCTTCTCATCATGTCTCAAAGTTGCTTTTATCCTTTCTCACAAGCAGGTGAGCTAAATTTGCATAACATACTAGTTAACATGTGTTAACTGAACCATGATTCATCAGCTAAATTGCCTGGGTTTTGGATAATACACCAGATTATTAATGAACAAGTAACCCATCATATTTTATCCCAGCAAATGGTTATGCACTTACATGGTACAAATTCCCTTTGTAAGCACTATGTCTGCCATATGCTTAAAATCTTGTTGCACCACCCTTTCTATAGCTATCAGTCTAAAGTTGTCTTTAGCCACTCCAATTATAACATTTCCCATCTTCCCTTGACACCATTTTTTCTATGAAAACAATCTAGCAATCAATTACTGGTATATGGCCAGAGGCGGGATCTGTCCACTCAAGACGGATCTTAAGATTCTCTCTCCTCACGTTGACGTTCGTAACTATTTTGCCTTGAATCATAGGAAAGACAAGATACCTTATCAAATCTTATACAAGCAACTTGTAAACTATCTTAATCCTTTTTTTCAAACAGTATTAGATCTCTGTAAAACAGTACTAGTCCTCTCTTTACAAGTAGTCCTCAACTTACAACAGTTAATTTAGTGACTATTAAAACTTACAATGGCACTAAAAAAAATGACTTATGTGGACTCCCATGGTCATGTGATCAAAATTCAGATGCTTGGCATCTGGTTCATATTTATGACCGTGGCTACGTCCCAAGATCATGATCCCCTTTTGCAACCCTCTGACAACTAAAGTCAACGGGGAAGCCGGATTCACTTAACAACAACTATTACTAACTTATCAATTGCAGTGATTCACTTAACAACTGTGGCAAGAAAGCTCATAAAATGGTGCAAAACTCACTTAACAAATGTCTCATTTAACAACAGAAATGTTAGGCTCAATTGTGGTCGTAAGTTGAGGACTATCTGTATTATTCTCTCAGTTTTATTCTGTGTCCCTTTACCATGCCTGCCATCTATTCCAAAAATAGCAGGTTTTGGGCTGTTTTAGAAGAGAATTTAGACCCATGTTCAGTGACACCCACATTGAGAGATTACAAGTATGCAATATTTCCACACCTAAAATTTACTGACTGATGCCTTAATATGCTGTCACAAGCACCTGTCTGCATTCATCCAATCTTGCTCCATTCCACTAATTGTTAGTTGTTTTCTTACCTACAATCAAGGCCTGGTTTGAAGGGAAACTAAGTTGGGTAACTAAGCAATCTACTAATTACTTTTCTTAAGTTGCCCCTTATTAAAACAGCAAAGGCCAGCCTCATTAATATAGCAGGATAGAATTTGTTAATTAATGCCACAAATTTTATGCTACCATATTTTCCTGCCAACCCAAGGACTGGTGGATAGTACTTCAACCTGACTTGTCCCCAAAAGTCATTATATGACCTCCTAAAGGGAGAATGCTAATGGATTTCACGTGTCAGCAATCATCTCCATAAATATCTTGATGCATAAGCTTTCTGGAACATATGCAGGCTCCTTAATAAAAGCAAAGCAATCATTCTAGAATTATTTCACTATATTAATTTTATCTCACCAATAATTTTATCTATTATCATTCCCTTCCCCTCTTTTTTCAGAGGCATGCAAAATTAGCTTTTTTTTTAAAAAAAAATACATTTTACTTAAAGTTACATTAATTGAAAATAACTGTGCCAGTATTGGGAAGAAATCAAGTTTTCCATCTTATTTTAGGACAGTCATTTCCTGATATTTGTCAAGTTTGAGCACCACAACTTTAAATTGCTTTCATACTTGTAGTCTGTTGGGAGATGACTCAGTCATCTTGTGTTCCAATTACTTTTCTGAAGTAGAATTAATTCAGTTTCTTTGAAAGTGATATATTCCAGAGAATATATTTATAAAGATTTTTTTTAAAAAAAATTAAACATGAATGAGTTCTAGAAAGGCTAAAAAGACACCCAAATGAGCTAACAACAAATATAGACTGGAATGTATTTTTTTTAAATAAGTTTTCAACTACTGTGGAAAGTTTTTTACTAATAGTTTATCTGTTACCGAAGCCTCCAGCATACCTAGAACACATGATGCAATTTCAAAATTCGTCCTAGTATAAAGTGACCAGATTAATTTTTTGTTAAGCGGGATGGTGGGGGGGGGGGCGCCTGGGCGCCGCCATTTGTTTTGCCCTCTGCGCATGCGCAGAACACTGCGCATGCGCAGAGGGCAAAACAGCAAATGTCGGCGTCCAGGTGGGGGGGGAGGCGGGAGGGCGCTTGGATGCCTGGAGCTCGCAACAGGTAAGCTGCCGGCTGCCTCCTTTCCCTGTCTCCCGTCTCCCGTTCGTTGCTTGCCAGCCCGGCCGAAGGGGAGGCGGGAGGCGAGGAAAGGCCTCCCGAAGGGGAGGCGGGCTCCCGAAGGGCTGCCGGCTCCCGAAGGGGAGGCGGGAGGCGAGGAAAGGCCTCCCGCCTCCCCTTCGGGAGCCGGCAGCCCTTCGGGAGCCCGCCTCCCCTTCGGGAGGCCTTTCCTCGCCTCCCGCCTCCCCTTCGGCCGGGCTGGCAAGCAACGAACGGGAGGCGGGAGACGGGGAAAGGAGGCAGCCGGCAGCTTACCTGCTCCAGGCATCCAAGCACCGCGGTCTCCCGGTCTTCCGCCCGGCCCCAGGGCAACGGCGGCAGCGAGGCGACGGGGGGAAGAAAGGGGAGGGGGACGAGGAAGGGCTGTTTGCGCCGCTCGTGAGCTCAAAGCGGCGACGGCTCCTCGTCCCTCACCCCTCCCAACAGCAGCGGCGCCTCCGAGGGCGGGGCTAGGGATGGGGCGGGGGAAGGAGAGGAGGAGCAGCCTCCCTTCCCCCTCCCCCCAGCAGGCAGCCGCCTCGCTGGAATTCCTCCCGACTTGCTTCTGCTACCTCTCCTTTGCTTCCCCTCTAAGGTGACCAGACGTCCCGCTGTTTCCGCATTCTTTTCAAAAAAAGCGGGACTTTTTGAAAAGAATGCGGGACGCGGGACACACGCTGGAAAAGCGTGTCTGTCCCGCCGAAAGCGGGACGTCTGGTCACCTTATCCTAGTAGGTCCACTGAACATAGTTTACACATTGAGCTGGTAATTAAAATGACTGCAGCATGTGTTGGTGCAGACCAGAACCTTTTTATTTAAATGTGTAATTTGTTTAATTATTTTAGATATTTTATTTTACAGAATATATTTATCTATTTATAATTGCTCTTAAGAACTATGAGGACTGACCATTTATTTAAAAAAGTTTTAGTATTGTAAAATATAAATGTAATATTCCATTTTTATTAGAATTCTTCAATGTAACATAAACAAAATTAAGAAAATTAAGATATATTTTTTTAAAATCTTGTTTTTCTAAAATATAGAGAATAAGAAAAAGAAAATAAAAAAGAATATAAATTGATTACTTTTGCCCTTCTTTCTATCAGGTAATAGCCATCTAATTCTTTTCCCTTCCTCTTTGACTGTTTAAATCCCCAAATGCATAAATCTTCAATTCAGTCTTTTCTTCTCTCAACAAAAAGTCCATATAAGGCTTCCTGACTTTTAAAAATGTCTTTATTGCTTTTCTATTCTATTCCAATTCCTATTCCCGTCTATGTTCCAGCTAGGTGGGATCATTCTATTGACTTCGGCTCATCTCAATAACTGAAGATGGTCAGGTCCACTTTGTGCTTGAATGTCTCAAGAGTGCTTTTTTTCAAGAGGCAACTGGACTTTCTGATTTTTCTTTGAATGCATTTCGCTTTTCATCAAAGAAGCATCTTCAGTTCTGACTGGATGGTGGGAATGGAAGATTTATACTCCTTGAAGACAGCTGGTTACTTGCATTCTTTTAGCAAATCGTTGAGGCCACCTGGAGGTTTATCTGTATCTTCAGGATTACCTGAGTAGTGCAAATGGGTGTGGACCCTCCTTGGAATGGCTGAAAGGACTGTGTTGTAGACTAGAGATAGATGATGTTGTATCCCTCCTCCTCTGTTGAAAGAGAGCTGTTCAGTTTTGACATAGATGGCCTCTTTGACTTTCAAGCCAGTGGTCATCTCTGTCCAAAATGTGGACTTTGCTGTATTCAGAAGAGTGGCCTTTGCTTTTAAATGCAGATGAACTGCTGAATCTTGTACCGAGGGGTTTGTTCTCCTATGTTGTGCCATGCGTTTATGAAGTGGTTGTTTTGTTTCCTCAATGTACAGATCTGCATGGCTCAATGCATTGTACTGCATATACCACACTGCTTAGTTTGTGTCTGGATGTTTTATCCTTGGGGTGGACAAACTTTTGCCTTAGTGTATTCTTGGGTTTGAAGTGTGCACATACAGTATGTTGTATTGGCTGAGGATCCTCCTGAGCTTTTCTGCTATTCCTGCAACGTATGGAATGACAATGTTGCTTTGTTTATTATTCTCTTTGTTGTCTGTTATGGAGAAGCTCCTGTAGAGTCTTTTTTGAGATTTGATGAAGGCCCACTTCAGATAGCCACACATTCTGAGGGCTTCCTTTATGTGCTTTAGTTCTTTTTCTTTCCCATCTTTGCTGGTAAGCAGGCCTTCAGCTCAGTGATGTAGGGCTCTGATGACTCCTATTTCATGCTCCAATGGGTGGTGGGAATTAAAGTTTAAATACTGATCTGTGTGTGGGGGTTTTCTGTACAACTCAAAGTTAAGACTTCTGTCTTCTTTAATGTGACCTGAAAAGACAGAAAGGCTAGAGTATTTTCCTCAACATCTTTCCATCTGAATTTGATGTATTTATCCACAGAGTTGATATGTTTAGTGAATGCTTCCAATTCCTGGGTTTTGATCTTGACCCAAGTATCGTCCACATACCTATACCAGTGAGTGGGTGGAATTCCTGTGAAGGAGTCTAGGACTCCTTCCATTCCCCACCATCCAGTTAGAGCTGAAGAAGCATACTACTAATACTAATACTAATACTAATACTAATACTAATACTAATACTAATACTAATACTAATACTACTAATACTAATACTAATAATAATTTATTGTCATTGTACGTATATACACAGTACACCCATACAACGAAATTCACATAACACTTCAAGACCAGTCCCAACACACATAGCAATCCCTAAAGACACGCCCCACCCACCACGAATTCCCCACCCTGAACCACTCAAACATCCATACAACAGACTAAGTAATACTATCCAACAGCTCACTGATGGTGACCCTTTAATTCATTATTAAGTGCAATTATAGCTCTGGGATAAAAACTGTTCAGAAAGCTTCTTGGATGAGAAGCGAAATATCTTCAAAGAAAAACCAGAAACTCCAGTTGCCTCTTGAAAAAATCATCTTTGGGACAACCATGATCTGGATGACTGAGTCTCTCCATAGACATTTGTGCTTGAATTATTCCTGCAGGGAAACCCAATGTCAACTTGCAAAGCTTTCAAGTTGCCATAAGCAGGAGGGGGGGGGGAGAGAACTGACAGAGTTGTTGCTTGTCCTAACTGAAACTACATTCCACAAATGCCTTTTTTACTGATTGTGTCCTAGGTTACCGGAGTCAGCAGGAGAAGTGTGGGTTTCACAGCCCGTCAACGTGGTTCATTGGAGAATGTGATTTATGACATGCCCAGGGAGAAGGGAGGAGACAGGGTCATGGGGGCACGTAACCTACGTGAGTTCAATTCTGACTGCATGGGAGTATTGCCGAAATGTTACTCCTAATAAATGACTATGTTTCTTTTGAAGCTTGGCTCATAGGTCATCAATTAATTAGGGCATCTTTCGGAAACTTCACCCCTGGGCTTATAGGGTAGCTTGGAAAGTTGAAAAAGATGCTGGAAGAAGGCAATGGCAAAGTACTTTTGTATTGTTGCCAAGAAAACTGAGTCAACAAGAATCAAGTTCAACTCAGGAGAGTGTACCCTTAGGATTTTATTACTATCTTTCTATAGTATATTAGCTCATAGTTAATGAACTGTTTACTAAATTATCTCAATTGCCTGAGTTCATATAACAGTCTGAGTTACAAACTATATGACCTCACTGTAGATTACTTTTAACCTTTCCTAAAATTAAGGCTAGGGGAAGTTGCAGCTAGACTCAATGAATGTGTATATGTGTTATACATGCAGATTTGCATATACTTGATTTGCATATACTTATACTAGGCTCAGTTCACTTTTCCCCCTAAGAGCAAGAGTCTTCATTTTTTTTTGTTGTTGTTGTTGTTGTTTTCATGCTTTATAACTGATGCATTATTGTATGACACTCCTCAAACACTGGGTGTCTTAATGTATTATTATAACAACTGAAATAAGAGAACCAGTAGAGAAACAGTTTGGGTCTGAAATGTGTTAGCTGGAGAGCACCAGGGAGCCTGCAAGCAGAACAGATTGCAGCATCTTGGCGGTAGGAGCTTGCGCAGCCTGTCTAAAGCAATAATGTGGCATCACATGTAAGCCCTACCTCTTTTGCATGTGCATCATGATGTTGTATATCTGCACAAAATGGGTAGAGTTTATAATGCGATGCTGACAAAAGAAGGCAGCTTGTACAGATGCCCATTAAAGGGAAAGGCTCCATAATAATGCTTTGGCTGGTGTAAGATTGGTTCCGTGTCTCAATGTCCTTGACTGATTTGAAATAATTGAATAGTGATTTGTTTGTTTGTATGTTTTTGTGGGTGTTTTTTTCTCTCAGCTGACCTTTCCCCACTTGCCTCTAACCTGTTAAGCTTCCATCAACTGTTTCAAACTGAAAGTAACTCTTTCAAGCAAGTTTCTTTTAGAGCATGATTTATTGAGCAGGAAGCAACAGGTTTACAGGAATTTTAGCAACTGATTTATTACTCATGCAGAACTAATTTATTCTCTAAAATATCTTAGGGCAGAAAGGTACTTAAAGACTGTAAACTGCAATGGAGACACACCTTTTTTGCAGATACCAGAATGGAAAAATTTGCAACTGTCTGTTTACCCTACAATCTGATTCTTTATCAGCCTGTTAACTAATCATTAAATTGCCACACTACATCAAAGCCCTAGCAGCATCTTTTTTTTCTGCTGATGTTGCCAAGACTTGTATGGTCTTAATCTTGTCTGTAGGTCTTGACTGAAACAGGTTTCGGTTGTCCCTGGTTGTACTGATTTTAAAGTAGTTTTTCCCTCTCAAAACAAAATCATCTAATCACAGTGATGGGTAGTAAATCTCTTACGTTTCTCCATATCCTTTAGGAAATTCTGGTGCTTATTGGCCACTTCTGGGTGATATTGGCCAGTGATATATCCACTACTTTTTTTCAGTCTTGTCTGTCTTCATTCTGTAATTGTCTCCTTAAGGAATTAGATAACCTGTGCTGTTCATTTGCTGGCAGACTACTCTGTAAACTTCCCTGCCTCTCAAAATCCCTGGCAATGAAAATGAGTACAAAAAATTGATCTTTTCAGGCCCAATTGACAAGAGAGATTGGGAATATTATTTGAATTTGCAAAATCAATATCGAGGGGCTCAGCAGATTTAAGAGCCAATATGTTTCCAAACTTTTATTGGACAGTAGCATATGGCTATCTTCCAAGAAATGCACATAGAAAACAAAGGACAGCAACTCAGCAGAGGCAAGATTCATGATTATGACCTGTTGGGTCATAGTCACCTACCATCCCAGCTATGATGCGGCTACATATGTTAAAAGAAATATAGAAAATGATTCCTTATTGTCAGCCTCTATAAACAATATACACAAAGTAATTTCAAAACTAGGTGATCTAACAATAGTGAACATCTATAAACCACCTTTTGGCAGCAGGGCCACAGCATGTCCTGAACATCAAGCCACACTAACAATCTATGCAAGCAGTTTCAATAGCCATCATGTTAATTGGAAATACCATTCCACTGATGACAACAGTGAATTATCGCCCAACAAAAAGGCCCAAACTTCAACTAAGTCCAGCTGATTTTCAATGCTAAAAACAAGAGCACATTTAAATCAGTGGCATGGAATTACAAAAACAATCCAGACGTGCTTCGTCACAGAAAGCCCAAATTTACAGCCAGTATCCATAAAAAGGAAAGTAGTGGCTATATTCCCACACAACCTATCTTACTAGAAGTTGGACTCCAAATTCCCTAATTCATTCTACTCCTAAACCCAGATGGAACTTTCAAAAAAGCCAATTGGTCCGAATTTGCCAAAAATCTTGATAAAACTATACGGTGGATTCCACCAAGTAGTCAGCACTATCATAGATTTGTTAAAGCAATAATCATCTCAGCGAAAAGACATATACCTTGAGTATTTAGAAAAGAGTACATCGAAGGATGGAATGAAGAAACTGAAGGACTCTATCAGACCTTCCTACACAGTGGTAATCTGGAGATCGCCAATGATCTCTTACACAGCTTGAATTAGTTTGACCTAAGAAGTGGGAACAATACACAGAATCACTAAATTTCAAATCTAGCAGGAAAGCTTGGAGCCTATTAAGGAAATTGGGTGGAGCTAAACAAACCAATGGCAAACACCCAATATAACTTCTGATTAAATAGTCTCTTGAGTTATATCGCTCTCTAAAGCTCCAAGGGTGAAAAGACACCCCACTCTCATCAAGTAAGCGCTTTCAGCTTTTCATGGTCAGGCCAAACGCTTTCTAAGTACTGTTGTCCCTTCTCTATAAAGGAAATTGACATTGCCATTGGTAGTCAGAAATGTGGTAAAGAACAAGACGTCGGTGGCATTCATGTGGAAATCCTGATAAACTCTGGGAGGCGCACACAGAGTTGGATTGGAAAAGTTCTCTCAGATGTAGTTTTCAATAACTGCTTCCATAATTTTCAATAGTTTTCAATTCCCACCAGAATTCCAAAAACCTAAAATTACATCACTTCTAAAATCTGGCAAACCACAAGACAGAGTTGAAAGTTACCACCCAATCACCATTTTGAACTCCTGCTACAAACTTCTAGAAAGATTAATTATAAACAGGATAGGTTCCATAATAGATGAACATCTGCCTTTGGAACAAGCTGGCTTCCGACAAGATAGGAGCTGTGTTGTAGCAGGCTATATTGAAGCAAGATTCCAATGAGGTCTCAAAACCACGGCTGTATTTGTAGACCTAATTGAGGCAGATGACTTAGTTGGAAGGACAGGCTGATATACAAACTGTGCCATAATATCCCCTGCAAAAATATCTGGCGACTGACTAATAACATGATGAGTGATAAATCCTTTCAGATAATGGGGGACAACATAAGTAAGATAAGGTGATTAAACAACGGTCTCCCACAAGGCTATTCAACTTAACACATATCAGATATGCTGGTGACAAGGGGCCACAATTTTGGATGATTTGGCCATAGCAGTGCAATAAAAACACATGAAAGTGGCAAACAGCCTCTTGCCCAAAGATCTTAAACTCTTAGGAAAATTCTTCACAGACTGAAGGTTCACTCCTAGCACCAGCAAAACAGTAACTACATGCTTCCACCTTAATAATAAATTAGCATATGAAGCTCCGAAAGTCTATTTAAACAACATTTTATTCACCTATAAGCCCCATTCAAAGTATCTTGCAGAAATATTGACTGGACTCTCTCCTATAAGATACATTCTAGAGAATATGACAACTAAAATAAATCCGAGGAACAACATACAACAATTTTGTGGAACTAAATGAGGAACTTCAGCTGCTACCCTCAGGTCATCATCTACTCCACAACAGAATACTGTGCCCCTATATAGCTCAATAGCTGCAATAGTAAGCTAGATGCAAGACACAATGACACATTATAAGTGGATATATTAAAACCATTCCAACTTGCTGGCTTCCTTTTCTGAGCCATATAGCACAGCAGCTTTACAAAGGCAAGATGCACTAGTGAGAGAATACAGACAAATTATGAACAATTCACTCTTATCGATGCAGGCCAATCTCCCTCATTTATTTGCTAAAAGACTCAAATGGCTCAAATGGAAGACCCTACTGACACTTGCACAACATCTGCCCAACAATTTTAACACAGATTCCCAATGGAAAGCCAAATGGGTTGCTGAATGCACAGACATAGACAGACATACAAATGACCCCACAAAAAAGGTGCCAGGTTTTGAACTACCATGATAGCAATGGACAATCCTGAATAGGATTTGTACCTCATATAGCATCTGCCACGACTCTGAATAAATGGGGCATAGAATCGTCCCTCAGTGTGATTGCTGGGACCCACATCAAACTGTAGATCACATTGTGACTGGCTGTAAGTTGAGGGCATATACTGGTCCAGAATCTGATTTATTTTTATATAAACAATGCTGTATTTCAATTGTTAGATATTGATATTTGAATATAGATATTTTAACATTTATATTTTATCATGTTTTAGTAATCTAGCCATGTATATACAGTATATAATGCAAGACCATGTATGATATGCCATATGCTAAATAAACATGTACTGTGTTGATGTGTCAGAATTGTGCAGCTAGCAGTACTATAAATCTTTATTACCCTTAATAGTTTCCTGAAGTAGTTCTCAAAATGTGATCTGTTCAGGAAGTCTACTAAGTCAAATAAATGTTTTGAAAATTTTTAGCGTCAATTTCTAATACAATAAATATCAATAGGTATAACTACATAACTCTTTGGGGTCCACAATCATTTTTATGAATGTAAAGGTATCCTGAGATCAGAGAAGTTTAGAGAGCACTAAGGACCCTTCATTCCTTTTTTGCCCACCACTAGTATTAAAAAAACCCTTATAATTGAAAAGCTTTTGCCTACTCTACTGCAAATGTAATTGATTGGTCCAACATTCTTGTTGTGAGTTAGGCAGTTGTGGGAAGATCTTGGTAAAGATAATCAAACAAACAAATTTGCAAACACCTAGAAGCAAACAAAGTTATAACCAGTAGCCAACATGGGTTCATCAAAAACAGATAATGCCAAACAAATTTTATTTGATTCTTCAACAAAGTGACTAAATTAGTGGATCACTGAAATGAAGTGGACATACTATTTACTAAATTTCAATAAAGCATTTGATAAAGTAGACCACAACCTACTTCTTGGCAAACTAGCAAAATGTGGGATAGACAGCATCACCATTACATGGGTTTGGAACTGGCTGACAAATCATACTCAACATGTAGTACTCAACTGAACTACATCTACATGGTGGGAAGTAAGCAGTGGGGTACCCCAAGGTTCCGTTTTGGGCCCAATACTCTTTAGTATCTTCATAAACGATCTAGATGAGAGAATAGAAGGTGACAAATTTGCAGATAACACTAAGCTGACAGGAATAGCCAACATGTCAGAAGACCAAATCAAGATCTAAAAAGATCTTGAGAGACTTGAACACTGGGCCCTATCTAACAAAATGAAATTTAATGTAAATAAAAATAAAGTTTTACATGTAGGCAAGAAAAATAACTGTAAATATAGACTAGGTGAAAGTTGGCTCAATGCCAGTAACTGTGAGAGGGATCTTGGAGTCCTAATGGATAATCACTTAAATGAGCCAACAGTGTGGGCAGTCGCCCAAAAAGTCAATGCAGTCCTAGGCTGCATTGGACTGCATCCAACAGGGATAGAATCAAGATCACGTGATGTTCTAGTACCACTTTACAAAACCATAGTAATACTTGGAATACTGCATCCAGTTCTGATCACCACGATATAAAAAAATGATGTTGAGACTCGTTTGTGCAGAGAACAGCAACAATTATCAGGGGGCTGGAAGCCAAATTGTACAAAAAATGGAGACAGGAATTGGGTAGTGTAATGAAAAGAAGAACTAGGGGAGACATGATAGCAGTGTTCCAATATTTGAGGGGCTCCTACAAAGATGAGGAGATCAAACTATTTTCCAAATAACCAAAAAGCAAGATGAGAAACAATGGATGGAAACTAACCAAGGAGAGAAGCAACACAGAATTAACAAAAAATTTCCTAATGGTGAAAGCAATCAACCAATGGAATAACTTACCTTCAGAAGTTGTGGGAGCTCCATCACTGGAGGCTTTCAAAGAGACTGGACAACCATTTATCTATCTGAAATGATATAGAGCAGGGGTGTCAACTGATGTCATCACGGCAGCGTCACATGACATATCAGAGACTTTTTCCCCCTTTGCTAAACCGGGTGGGAGCTGGGCCAGCATGTGATGCATCTGACCGGCAGGCCGTGAGTTTGACACCCCTGATATAGAGTCTCCTGCTTGAGCAGGGAGTTGGACTAGAAGACCTCCAAGGTCCCTTCCAACTCTAATATTCTATATTCTGTGTTCTATGAGCTAGAAGAGTTGTGGGTACAAAAATTTGCAGAGGTAACTATCAACCATCAATCAATAACCTTAACCCTAATTCTAACTTTAACCCATTTGCTGGGTGGGGGGGGGGGGAGAAGAAAAATGTGAGATAGCCAAAAGAAGTGAATGCCATCCACAGGTACATGAAATTCACCGGCGGATACCTTCATTACAGTACCTTGGGAAAAAACTATTCAGAAGTTATGACAGATTGGGGCATAGGAAGCAGATGAGTTATGGTAGTCTTGAGTCTTGCAGACAGAATTGCTCCATTCCTGCTGCAGCTCTATGATTGGTTGATGTTTTTAATACAAGTTACCAATGTGGAGAATGGTTTTCTTTATATGATACTTTGTAATAGGAGCATATTGACAGATCACAACTAGGCAAAACTCTTATTTCCTATCAAGTCTGCATTGACTTTTAGCAACCCCACAGGTAGACAGCCTGGATGATCTGCCCCTAATTTGCCCCTTCAGACCTTTTAACAGCACACCCATCATTGCTGTAATTGACTTTTACCTCTGATTTTTTTTCTTTTTTTCCTTTTTCCCAGCATAAGGGACTTCTCGAGAAAGCAAAGTCTTCATGTAATGTTCCAAAATATAATTTGGACCAGATTATCTGTGCCTCAGGTGAGAATTCTGACTCAATTAGTTACATGATCTATTTGTTTGTTTACTTACCCTTGGTATTTTTAATTTTCTCTAATATTAAATTTCCAAAATGTCAATACACTTATTTTGTTTCTTCTAGCTTTCTCTTTCAGGTTCTATGACACAGAAAAGCATGCATGTTTCTAACATGGATGTTATAGACACGTCATGCCATCTTAATATTCTCCATTAAATGTGTAGTCAGTTTTCACTTCCGCTTAGGGAGGAGGAGGAGGAGGAAGAAGAAGAAGACGACCAAAATGTCCAAAAAAGAAAATGAGGAGACAGACTAGTATTTCTCTATAGCCCGAATGATTTAAAAGAAATCACGAGCGCTTTCATGCACCGGTCTGAAAAGAGGCGGGATTGGGAGGACTTGAGGGACAGGCCACGCCAAGGAGATTCTATGTGAGTGACGTTTAACTGCTCTTACAAGCGAATGGTCGACCGACTTCCTCGAGAAGATTTAGGGATTGGCCTTCCCCCGAGCGGGAGCTGCCGTAAGAGGCGGGATTTTAGGCTAATAGGAGGATGTGATTGCGCGATGGGCGAGGCGGGGGCGTAACCGGTCGTCTTCTTCCCCTCTCCGTGGCCGTTCACTTTCTTCATAGTCTCAGGCAGAACTGCGGAGGAAGCTGCAAGTGGTCGCCCGGGTTCTCTTTCTCCTTTTCCCCGACAGGTGGGTTTCTGCTCTGCGCCGCCCCAACTCGCCTTTCAAAGGGCTGGTTATGGCGGATCCCTGTTTCTGCTGTCAGAAATGTGTTGAGAGAGAGGAGGCTTCTTCAGATTACCCTTTTATTTTTATTTATTTGTTTATTTTTTGTTCAGTCTCTCGCTTTGTCTTCTACCCCTCTTAACTGTCCATAGAGTTTCTTTTCCACTGGCCCGTTTAACTTCGGTCTGGAATGCCAGACCGCTTCTTGCATTTATTAATTCGCCTCCCCCGACTGAGCGCCCCGGGAGGAGGAGTTAAAATACGAAGGGAAGTGAACAGCGTCTGAGAATCGGCCCGATTTCTGCTTCTTTCGAGAGGTTTTGCTGTTTTCTTGGTCCTCTATTCCCAGACTTTGCAATTGCTGCAACCCGATGCCTTAGCCTGCCTTCCGCCCCCGCAAATTTTCTGTACTGAATTGTGTCTGATCTTCGTTAGCAAGTTCCTCCCCGCGAAACAACAAAAAAAAAAAATAGAACTGTTCGCGATATTGTACTATATGGGAGTTCTAAAAGTAGTGTTTCATTCGCAACACTTTCATTTTCCCATTGCTTCTCCTTCCGTTTTATACAGCAAAATCATTTTATAAGTGCGCGGTGGCCCTTTTTGGTGATCGCACTACCAACTAGATAGAAGGATGTCTCTCTGAACGTTGTCTATCTCATTTTGGCGGAACCAGCAAAGAACCAAACTCCGTTATAGTTAACGTTGCTGTGTGTTTTCTGCTACAAATGATGGATTGGCTAAAGTGTTGACATTAGATTCAGATTCTCACTTAGTCTGGAGTCGGGCTCTTGAATCTTGCAATCCTTGAGCTTATGCATTGTATAGGTAGTCCTCAATTTATGACCACAATTGAGCCCAAAATTTATGTTGCTAAGTGAGAAATTTGCTAAGTGATTTTTTTACAAGTTTTACAAGTTTTCTTGTCACATTTGTTAATCACTGCAGTTGTTACTAAGACGGTTGTTAAGTGAATCTGGTTTAAGTGAATCCCCATTGACTTTGCTTGTCAGAAGGTGATCATATGACTCCAGGACATTGCAACTGTCATAAATGTGAATCAGTCGTCAAGCATCTGAATGTAAATCACATGACCATGGGGATGCTGCAGTGGTCACAAGTGTGAAAAATGGTCATAAGTCACTTTTTTCAGTGCAGTTGTAACTTTGAATGGTCACTAAGTGAACTGTTGTAAGTCAAGGACCACCTGTATGCATTAAAAGAAGCAATGGGTGGAAACTAAACAAGGAGAGAAGTAACTTAGAACTAAGGAGAAATTTCCTGACAGTTAGAACAATTAATCCGTGGAACAGCCTGCCTCCAGAAGTTGTGAATGCTCCAACACTGGACGTTTTTAAGAAGATGTTGGATAACCATTTGTCTGAAGTAGTGTAGGGTTTCCTGCCTAAGCAGGGGATTGGACTAGAAGACCTCTAAGGTTCCTTCCAACTCTGTTGTTGTTGTTGTTGTTGTTGTTGTTGTTGTTGTTATTATTATTATTATTATTAAAAGAATACAATATTGTATAGGGCCGTGATGGCGAACCTATGGCATGCGTGCCAGAGGTGGCACGCAGAGCCCTCTCTGGGCATGCACACCGTCACCAGCTGCTCTTCCGGGTTCGGTTACATGGATGCGCGCCGGACAGCTGCTCTCTTCTGGGTTCCAGTGCGTGCATGCACGTGACGGTACCCGGAAGTAATGCTCTCTTCCAGATTCTAGCGCTCTGGGTGCATGTGCGCGCAAGCACTTCAGATTTGGCATTCGGTGCCAAAAAGGTTAACTATCACTGGTATAGGGCAGTGATGGCGAACCTTTTTTGGTTTGATTTCTGTCCATTTCATTCTTGTAGGTTCATATTTAAAGAAGAAAGCTGTCCTGTAGAAGGCAGCCATAACAGAATCTTGGTCTCTCTTTTCCAGATTCAGAATTGGAACAGAAAAATGATATTTTGATTGTCATCACATGGACATTCAGGCCTAGTTCACATAGCATGATAAACTATAATATTCATTTGATTTGGGCTCAGTGTGTTGCCAAAATTCAACCAGCTGTGGCTTATTCAGTAAACAATGGTTTAGTACAATATAATTGCAGCCACAATGCGAATTCAGTGGTAAAGACTATGATTCTACATACAAATATCTGACAGTAAGATTCCCTGAATATAATTTGACTTACTTTTGAGTAAATAAAGGTAGTCCTCGATTTACAACAGTTCATGTAGTGACCATTAGAAGTCACAACGGCACTGAAAAAGTGACTTATGACCGTTTTTTACATTTATGAAGATTGCAGTATCCCCATAGTCATGTGATCATAATTCAAACGCTTGGCAACTGACTAATATTTATGACGGTTGCACTGTCCCAGAGACATATGATCTCCTTTTGTGACCTTCTGACAAGCATAATCAATGGGAAAGCAAGATTCACTTAGCAACTATGTTACTAATTTAACAACTGCAGTGATTCACTTAACAAATGTGGTAAGAAGTTGTAAAATGGAACAAAACTCACTTAACAAATTTATTTCTTAGTAACATAAATTTTGGGCTCAATTGTGGTCATAAGTTATTTTCTGCTACAGAGATGAAGAAAAATCTTAGTTCTTACCTATTATCCAACGCTAACTGATGTCTGCAGCCTGAGTCCTGATGTCAAAAAGAAAAACTGTTATCTGCTGTTAATGATTACAAAGTTAATTGTAGCCTCCAGCAGTTAGTGATCCTGACTCGACAATTGCTTTCATTGCTTGCACACCTTGTTTCTCTTTCCATATTTCCAAGACCACCTATTCTCCATCCTGGGATGGAACCAGCTTTCAGGATGGGTTGTCCTCGACCAATCATCTTGAGGAACGAGTCAGTCAATTTGCATGATTGCCAGGATCCGCCTAGTAGCCCCCAGATCTGACTCGTTCCTTCAGAGGATAGGTCGTGGCAGGACTCCCTCCTGATTTAGGCTTTCCTCTTTAGGCTCCCTCCTCTTTAGGCTCCCTCCTCTTTAGGCTTTCTTTTTTAAAAAAACTCCTACAACCAACAGCCCTTCTCAGGGCTTCTGGCCGCACTCCTCTGAGCGCTGCTGTTCGTTTCTCCCAAGGACTTACAGTAAGATTCATCAAGGATGACCATTGGATTCTGAGGAAAAACAGGCAAGATCTTTCCCTTTCATCGGGGTAGAACATCCCTTCACCCCAACGATCCCTCCCCAAGGGCCCCACAATTCCATCAAGGAAACAGGCCGCCCATTCTCCAGTTCCCGCGGATGGTTTTAAATCTCAGTTCTGGGGAACAGCCATTAGAGCAACAGACACAAGCCATTGAGAGACTGGAAGACAAACGCCCCCCAACAACCCGCTCACCACTCAGCCTGCTCACGAGTTGACCACCCGAGAGGAGTTTTTCAGGGCACTAGAACCCCCGTGGCTACCAGCTGAGCGTAGGGCGTTGCTGAGTCCACTCGCTGCGTCCGATTGAAGCTACGCTCCCACAGCTGCAGCCAAGCACAGCCAGTTTCTGGCACCGCTACGAGCGCCAACCCTAGCCCTGAGCTTGCTTGGTGGTCGGGCAGGGGGGAGAGAGGGGGAGGCTGTCACAAGCATTAAAGAGCAGAACGGTGAGCCGCTCGTCCTGAGATCATTCAGGCAAGGCTCGGAAGGAGATCATTGCTGGCATTAAAGGGGACACTGGAACCGTGTGGAGAATTAAGGGGTGGCCATTTTGGAGGCAACCACGCGGTCCTACTGGGGGCAGCCATTTTGGGAAACTTTAGGGGGCAGAACTTCCCCTCGGATATTAACCCTTCTGTAGCCGGAATAATGCCCTCCAAAGGTGGGGGGAAGAGGCATAAGAAGACTGACAGGGCGTCGTCGGAGGCCTCTTCCCTGGATCAGTCACCCTCCACCTCCAGGTCTAACAAATCGTGAAAGGGCCCTTCTCGAACAGCTGTACAAGCAGAGCAGAGGCGTGATAGGGCCCTGCAGAGAATCTGCGACAGGGCCCAAGCGGCAGCGGAGGCAGCTATGGTCCTCAGAGAGGACACGGGGCAGGAGCCAATAGCAACGGAGGGGGATCCCATGGCACTTGATGTAACCAACATTCCCAGAGACAGGGGGGACTTATGGAGCACCACGGAATAGCAGGAAGCTGCTGTTAGCCAGGAGTCACAGGCAACCCAGACCATGTCTCTTCAGCAAGTGTTACCTTCTGCCCAAAGCTCTGCTTCATAGCCGGCCCCGCAATTATCCCTAGATGCAGCTAGCCCACAGGCCATTATGGCGGAGGTCCTTCAGCAGGTGCTCTCAACCAACCTCAAGCCCCTCCCGGGAGTGGGATCATCTACTCCCTCCTCTTCCTCATTGTCTTCCAAGACCAGAACCAGGGCCTCATCTAAGCAGAGGCAGTCAGCCGACAGACATAGTTCTGACGACAGTTTAACAGGATGGGGAGCCCACTCCCTGGGAGTCATGGCACAAGGTCAGTGGTCGCCTCGGGAATCCCCCCACTCTATAAACTGGTTGGAACTGAGAGCAGTTTACCGCGCCCTAAAACAGTTCCGACATTTCATAGTAGGATCCAACGTCCTAGTATTGACGGACAACATTTCCACGAAGGCACACATCATCAGACGGGGGCACACATTCCAGGTCCCTCCAGTCAGAAGCCATGAGACTGGGTTTGTGGGCAGAGAGACACCTCTTATCACTGACCTCAGACCACATATCGGGAGCTGCAACACCCAGGCAGACTGGCTCAGCCGGGGATGGGTGGATCAGGCAGAGTGGCGACTCCAGCCAGCCATCTTCCAGCAGATAACTCGGCGTTTCGGCCTCTCTCTGGTCAACCTTTTCACGACGTCCACCAACAACCAATTCCTAAGGTTCTTTTTCCGCTTCCCGTCTCCGGGAGCGGAACAGGGAAATGCCCTCCGGACTTGGTGGCCCCAGGGGCTACTATACTCATTCCCACCGCTCCCAGTAATACCGGAGCTTGTGCAGAAGATCCTGTCAGAACAAGCGGAGATCATCCTCGTGGCCCCATTCTGGCCCCGACGACTGTGGTTTGCAGACCTACATGCTCTTTGGTCACTCAGCCTTGGTGGTTGCCTCTTTCGGAGAACATGCTCACCCAGGAGGCCATATGTCACCCGGATCCCACTTGGCTACAACTGACTGCTTGGAAATTGAGAGGCGCAACCTAATAGGACTACGCAGTGAGGACTACGATAGTGATGTCATCCTCTATCATGCAGGCATCTCGTCATCCTTCTACCAACCGTATTTATTCCGCAACGTGGAGGTCCTTCTGCAATTGGTGCACTAAAGAGGGCCCCTCTCCAGTGCGGATTCCCCTTCCCAAGATATTGAGATTTCTAAAACACGGTCTCAACAAAGGCCTAGTGCCCAACACCCTTCGCAGACAGGTGGCAGCACTTTCATCATTTCTGTCATGTGAACAGAGAGGTTCACTATCCCAGTTTCCGGCAATCCGACGCTTCCTCAAGGAGGCGACCAACTTAAAGCCCCCAGCAATCCATCGATACCCCACTTGGAATCTTCCTCACGTGTTGGCATCACTAACGGGCCCACCCTACAAACCACTTCGGGAGGCCTCACTGAGATACCTATCCTTTAAACTGGCGTTTCTAGTGGCCATCACATTGGCCCGTCGTATCTCAGAACTGTCTTTCGGTTAGAGGGGGATTTGTGTGTTTTCCAACCAGACAAGGTGACCCTCAGACTTGATCCCTCCTTCATCCCTAAGGTGAACTCAGTATTCCATCGGTCGCAGGAACTCATCCTTCCGGCCTTCTGCGCTCGTCCGGCACATCCAACGGAACATCGCTGGCACGTGCTGGATGTGCGCAGGGCTCTCAAGATCTACCTAGACCGCACTAAGGATCTTAGAAAAACTGAGGCCCTCTTTGTGGGATTCCACCCTAGATCCATGGGGAATAGGGCATCTTCAGCCACCATAGGCCACTGGATCAGAAGCATCATTGCCAAGGCATATGAATTAGCCGCGCTTCCCACCCTCGGGGGCATCACGGCACATTCCACCAGGAGCGCAGCCACCTCAGCTGCCTGGACCACACAAGCATCCTTAGAAGAGGTTTGTCAGGCGGCCACATGGGCACATCCTTCGCAGTTCATACGACACTACAAAATCGACTCTTACGCTTCTGTGGATGCCACCTTCGGCAGAAAAGTATTACAACAAGTGGTGGACATTCAGTAGAGTGCATGGACACTCCCCACCTGCGACCTCTGCTTTGGTATGTCCCATCCTGAAGGCTGGTTCCACCCCAGAATGGAGTATAGGCGTTGTGACCTTACCTGAATGCCTCTTCTCATCCGGTGGAACCAGCCTTCAGTCCCTCCCTTCTTTTCTCTCTATATTCCTACCATCTTTCTGGATTTCTTTCATCTTTAATCACAATCTGAAACTTAGCCACAGGCAAGGGAGTCCACTCAGCCTAGCTATTGGGCACTGAGTCACCACGCTCAAGTCTAGTCTTCAGGATTCGTCAGATCTGGGGGCTACTAGGCGGAGCCTGGCAATCATGCAAATTGACTGACTCGTTCCTCAAGATGATTGGTCGAGGACAACCCATCCTGAAGGCTGGTTCCACCGGATGAGAAGAGGCATTCAGGTAAGGTCACAACGCCTACTCTCATCCCACCCACCCCATCTTCTCATAGATAGATGAAGAAAAAAAAGGCAGTTGTATAGGATAAGAAAGGAAGAAAAAAACATGAAGCAATTAGCCCAGATAGCTGGAAGACAATATTAGGGTTGTATAAAAGGAGGAGTGTATATCTAGTTAACAGAAGTTAGAGCCAAATAAGCCTGACTCTTTTTATTGTAGAACAAAGTGCATCCTCATCTTTTATAGGTGACAAAATAACTTCCTCTTATATAAGATTTCAGTATTGGATTCTTAAATTCAACCTCTTGCAACAAGTACATAAATGCAGGGATGCATGCAGTAATGAGTATTTCATGTTAATGTCCATATGTTATCAATGCTTTGTAAATAGCATTGGTTACGGGTTGACTTCCAGGTAGAATTCAAGATGCTGGATGTTACCTATAAAGCCCTTCCTGGAGAGATCTGATTATTTGAGGGAGTACCTGTCTCCAATAGTTTCCATTCATCTGGTAAAATATATGATCTGGGTTCCTTATATTAAATATTGCCAATAATGGACAACATCCATTGTCTAAGGAGGCACACCTTCTCTGATATGGTATCTGGTCTCTGAAAAGCATACGTTTCCTCCCAAGATAACTATAGTTTTCTCCCTTCAAATATTTCATAAACCTCTTTAAGAACTCATGGAATATTCTACTTCCAGCAATTTGGCAGGACCATCACCATTTTAGCCTTTGGGAAGATAGACTAAAGTAGAAGAAATAGAATGAAGGTAATTGGAGCTTGATGCAAGGCATCCTAACAGGATGATTAAGGCTCAGGGTTGTTGTTGTTTTGTTGTTGTTGTTCAGTTGTTTAATAGTTACTGGTATTAATGTTTTTCTGAGCCACCCAGAGTTGTTTAAGATGGGCAGCTATGCATAGCTTTTAAATAAACAATAAATGGCTGGCTCTGTTCCTAGGTTAGGATGTCTGTGGAGTTTCTGGCAATTTTTGGCTGCTATTAGTATGGTTCTCCCTGCCCATTCAGTTTTTTTAATATACATTTTATATGGTTTTATATATGTTAAATAAAACAGGGATTTCCCACTCCTCAGTTGGACTTGCAATTCAATACACATCTGTGAGCTGATGTTAGAGATTCAAAATATTTTAAACTTGTTGGATTAAACCACTTTATGACTAGAGGAGACATCTATTACATCCTCCTCTTCCTTTGTGGTAATTGAGCTTTCCC
Organism: Diadophis punctatus similis; assembly: GCA_023053685.1. NCBI lineage: Eukaryota > Metazoa > Chordata > Lepidosauria > Squamata > Dipsadidae > Diadophis > Diadophis punctatus. Next base: position 22,083,830 of record JALIGW010000009.1, on the reverse strand, counting down.
TCAGTTTAATCAAAGATCCGCCTTTCCTGTTTGCTGTAGCAGACTTATCTCATCCTGTTATACTAATTTATTGTTTTTAACAATAGAAGTTCTGGTTTTATGATTCTTCAGAGTTATACTGAAGCAAGACTAGCCTTTATTGAATATTTTTCCTTGTAGTTGGTATAGTACAGGTTGCCCTTGACTTACAACAGTTCATTTAGTTATAATGGCACTATAAAAAGTTATTTTTGACCGTTTTTCACATTTATGACCATTGCAGAATCCCCGTGGTCACATGGTCAAAATTCAAACACTTGGCAGCTGACTCGTATTCATGACAGTTGCAGGGTCCCAAGGTCATGTGGTCATCTTTTGGGATATTGTGACAAGCAAAGTCAATCGGGAAGCCAGATTCACTTAACGTCTGTGTTGCTAACTTAACAACAGCAGTGATTCACAAAACAACTATTATTTATTTATTTATTTATTATTTGTGAGATTTATATACCGCCTCACAGTGCAAGCACTTTCTAAGCGGTTTATACCAGTAAGCAATGTATATTTATATTGCCCCCAACAATCTGGGTCCTCATTTTACCTACCTTGGAAGGATGGAAGGCTGAGTCAACCTTGAACTGGTGAGATTTGAACCGCTGACCTGCGGATCACAGTCAGCTAAAGTGGCCTGCAGTACTGCCTCTAACCACTGTGCCACCTCGGCTCAGAAGGTGAGCCCTGAGAAGGGCTGTTGGTTGTAGGAGGTTTTTTTAAAAAGAAAGCCTAGAGAGAACTATATCACGAAAGGTTATAAAATGGGACAAAATTCAATTAACAACACTCTCGCTTAGCCACAGAAATCTTGGGTTCAATTATCCTGCATGTATAAGTTAAAGACTACCTGTATTATCCTGCATGATTATTTAGACTGCTATCAAAGCATCATCATCATCATCATCATCATCATCATCATCATCATCATCATCATCATAATCTTTATTACAGTCACAGACCAGCAATAGACAAAATTATCACTGTTTACAATAGTGTTTAAAGATATTACTAATAATAATAATAAGTAATAACATCCATAATAATAAAATACATGGTATCAAATAGTACAGCTCTTGCCCTTGGTTACATGATGGGAGAGCAGGTAAGTATGTATGTAAATATAGATTCACTAAAAATTGTTAGACATATCTACAAGAAATTGGTGCAGTAAACATCTTCAATTCTGTAATCGGATTTCCCTTGTGGTCATTGCAGCTGCACAGAATTTTGCTACTGCACATGTGATAGCCGTGTTATGATTATTTATATATTTCTTTATAGTGCCTTTTATAACAATCTGTTGCAGAGTTTACAGCAAAAGAAAGGCTCCCTTTAACCTCCAGGATATCTTCAGTACCTTTTCTGACTTCCATCAGACATTGTTCATATAATTATCAGCCAAAGGAATAATTTGTTTATTAAATAATATCAGAAATTCAGGATCAGAATTTTGAACCTTGAACTTATATTTGCAACTACCTAATTTGGGTAGGCAAGTTGCACTTCTACTAAAAGGAGAATACTATAGGAGATGGATTCCTTGAAATAGAAATCAGGAGAAATTAACCATGATGTTCCATATCTGTAGGAAATATGGCAAAATAAGAATGGAAAGAGCATGATCTCTTGAATCCTATACTGAAAACTGTTTTTTTTTTACTAATTCTCAGACTATTTATTGTGAGTGAAACTCGTAATCTTAAAGAAGTAAACAAGCCAGAGGTTATCACATGACACATGATGTGATATCCTGAGAACAAGTAATGTAGTGCTGCTCTTTTTGAACATGATTGGATCTTCCAATTGATTCAGAAACATAATCTATCCTTCAGTAAGCAATTAAATATGCCTTTTTACTTAGTCATTAATCAAAAGCTGCACCGGTAATAGAAATACGTGAGAAAGATTTAAATGAAGACTAGTTTGTTTCATTTTCTGAAGAAGATCAATAGATATCAATATCGCACCAGCTGAAGTTTCTTTTTAAAAGGCAATTTTGTATTGAAAGCATTTCCAGTATTATACTTCTATAACAGTGTTTGCAATAAATCTGCAGTAAAACTTGGCCCGGGTTTTGTTTTGGAGATTTTAATTTTGTTTATAGAAATTAAAAGGTTTTTTTCCCATTTATTAGGTTCAACAGTCATTCCCAGTTCTTGACTTAGCAGCAGGTATGCTTTGGGTGTAGGATGCTGTAGATATATTGTCAGATGAGTCATTACTTGCTCACTTTTTTTTTCTTTCAAGTTACATTTAAATAGCAGCAGGAATTGCAAAAGGCTGTGTATGAAAGCGTGGGTGCAGAGGAAGCACTAAACTCTGTTGAGAACTGGTCTGTAGCATTTGCTGCAAGGCTGTGCATGCTGCATTTTAAAGTTCAGATATCTAATCATCTCTGGTGATTCATCCTGTCTGGCTCGATGGCTTGCCAAGTTCCATGAGGATCTTTATACAGCATATTTGCAACTGTGGAGTCATAGGATAGATTTAGCTGAGGATTAACTTCTTTGGGCACCTCTTAAACTGGGCTGGCTTCTCTGTAGTGGTTTCTTGAATGGTCTCAGCCTCCCCGTGGCACATAACGTATTTTTCTCATTAATATGATCAAAGAATCCTGGCAACAGCTTCAGCATTTTTTAAATAGTTCTTTTTAAACACATTTTCTTCACTTCAAAACTGAATTCAAAAGGAAAATTTTTTCACTTGTCCTAAAACACTTTCTGAAGTGCTTAGCTTTTGGATTAACTAGATTACCAATTCAGTGATTGAGCAGTTTGCTTAAAAAGGTTTCTGGAAGATTTTGTTTTAAATCTGCTTTGCTAGCATGGTTGTCTACATAAGCATAGGCACAGTAGACCGAATCTTATTGATTTTTTTGCAATTCTGTAGAACACTTAAGGCTGATACAAAATAGTTGGGAATCAAAGAACATATGTGTAGAATTAAGGTATAGAATGTCTTTGAGTAATGTTGAAAATAACAGAAAGCCAAGCGGGTTGGAGCTAATCTCACTCGGGGGGGGGGGGAGTTCCAAAGGACAGAAGTGACAGCAGAAAAGGATTTTCTCCTGGACTCCGCCAGCTGGAATACCCGCCAGCTGGAAAACCAATGGGGCCTGCATCATGCTTTCTCTGCCTTTAAATGTGATTATCTACACCTTGAATTGTACGCAGAAGTAAACTGGCAGCCAGTGCAACTCACAGAGCAGTGGTGTTAAATGGGCCGCTCTTGGGACCCCAAGAACTGCCCACGCTGCTGCATTCTGCACCAGGTGTAGCTTCAAGGGTCGCTCCATGTAGAGCGCATTGCAATAGTCCTCTCTTGCCATGACTGCAACCTGCTCTTTGAGCAGGAGTCAAGTTGGAACCAACTGGAGTAATGCCACTCCATCCAACATTAAATATGTCAGAGTCCTGGATTTTGGGGGGTCCAAGCATTCAAAGTCACTTGGTCTTGCCAAGGGTTCAGCTGAAGCCTGTGGTGCCCCATACAGGCCATCACAGTCTCCAGGCACTGCAAGAAGGCAGTAACAGCATCACTTGTCTCACCAGGGCCAATAACAGCATCACTTGTCTCACCAGGGCCAAGTGCATACTGCAGATACCTCAACCCATGCTGCTGGGTGATCTCAATAAATATTAATAAAGGATGAGCATATTTCATTGTAATTGTCCATACATTTTCTATGTCTATAAGCATCCCCCCCCCCCGTAAATCACAGGTATAGTGGAATCTCCAGCTAGAGGGAGGAGTTACGAGTGGAACCAAACTTAGAGTCCTTCCATTGCAGGAAGCGGCACTAGGCCTGACCTTCCCCAGAATCCTTGAAGCCTTATCTGATCTTTCCCTAAGGAAAGGCAGTCGATCTGGTTAAGTACTTGTATTATAGGTGACTAATGCTATGCTTCTCTTGAGACTTTTCATAAGTGGTTTGGGTTACTTGTGTCTGACACAGGCAACATTGAATAAATGGCTTCATAAATTTATATTTGTAGTATTGAAGGATTTATCTGTTACCATTCTGTAAGAATGGCATAAAGAATCCATTGGCATTGTCCAGTTGTGAGTTTCAATGTACACAAGTGTGTACAGTTCAAAACAATATTTTAAAATATGGAATATCATCACAATCAAATTAATATACCTAATTATTTATTCACAGAATATAACAACTTGGGGATATTGCAAAAATGTACTGTTTAATCATACTAGATTGGCACACATTTTTAACGTTAGCAACTGTAAGTAGATTTCCTAAAACTTAAGCATGAAAGGAGGCTTAGAAGGTAAATTGTGGTTGTATTTTCATATGAAAGATTTAGGCGTGTAAAATTGTAACAAATTTGCTGTTATTTTTGACGTTACTGAAAGACATTTTATTCCTTAATTCTAAGCTTGCATATCTTGATTCCTAATTATTTTAGATCAATACTTAAGAAGTGAAAGGTACTATATCTACCATTTATTATTTTTAAGTTAATAATGGGATGATCTGCTAGGGCAGTGATGATGAACATTTTTTGGTTCGCATGCCAAAAGGGGGGAGCGCAAGGAGGTTGCGCTCATGAGTGCCCACACCCATAATTCCATGTGGGGCACCCCCGCGCATGTGGGCGTGACCCTCCGCCTTCGCTCCTGGCATGCGATGGCATGCCCATTTTTCGCTCTCCCCAGGCTTTAGAACCTTTCTAGGAGCCTGGGGAGGGTGAAAACAGCCTTCCTGACCCCCCTGAAGGCCCTCCGGAGGCAGAAAATAGCCCGTTTGCCAACTTCTGGTTGAACCGGAAGTTCCGGGGTTTTTTGCTCTCCCCAGAGAGCAAAGCTCAGAGCCTTTCTAGGATCCTGGCGAGGGCGAAAACAACCTTCTCCACCCACCCACCGAGGCCCTCCGGAGGCCAGAAATGACCCATTTCAAGTTGGGAAACTGGCCATTTCTGGCCTCCGGTGGGGGGAAGGCCGTTTTTGCCCTCCCCAGGCTCCTAGAAAGGCTCTGAAGCCTGGGGAGAGCAAAAAAACCAGAACTTCCGGTTCAACCGGAAGTCAGCAAACGGAATGTTTCTGGCCTCCGGAGGACTTCCGGGGGATGGGGAATGCCGTTTTCGCCTTCCCCTGGCTCCTAGAAAGGTTCTGGAGCTTGGGGAGAGCAAAAAACGGGCCTTCCCCACCTCCTCCGGAGACTGAAAACAGGATGTTTCCCGACTCCCAGTGGGCCCAGAAGGCCCGAAAATCAGCTGACGCGCGCCGGACCTGAGCTCACATGTCCACTTGTGGCACGCGTGCCATAGGTTCGCCATCACAGTACTAGGGGTTTTTTTGAGGTTAAAAAAGGCACTAACCACCTGGTTATATTATATCTTTTTCACCTCAAAAAATTAGTACACAAATAAAATAATGCCCTTTGGAAAAATGAACAAAAATGCATATTGCAGAATTTGTGTTTTTAAAGCTAATCTTAAAGTAGTTTAAGAATTTAAATACATAATACTTTAGGGAAGAATTCATGTAGTATGATGCAACATAATGTACAGTATGTGACACTGCCATGGATTACATTTGGACTGATCTAAATTCTTTTATGGTAGACCTTTGAGGTATATCAGAAACAGAATGGACCCAGCAAGGCTGCTTATTCCTGATACAGGCAAATGTTCTGTCTTCGGTTTGGGGTAATTAGAAAGGCATGATGGGGAGTGTCATTCCTTATACTTTTGCAGCATATCTGTGATTGGAATTATAGTAATGCCAAGCAAAATAGGAGCGTATGTTTCTCTCAGGGAATACAGATAATGCTTATAGAGGACTTCAAAAGGTTCAAATGATTCATAAAACCAAGAGGAACCTGCAGGTACCAACTTTGGGTCTGTGGAAATCAAGAGAGCCCACCATTTGTGGCTCGTCCATAAACGAATTCAGTTAAAAATTATTTTCTCCTTCCTATGTTGCTTCAGGAAAATGAGCATTGCTTGCCTAATTGAAGCAAATCCCTTGAGATCATGAGCCTAACGGGACAATATAGCAAATTGGTTTTGTTTTTGAGATGCAACATCCACCTGCTCTTTAAGAAGAGAATGTATCTGCAAGGTGTGACTGAAAATTGTGGCTTCTGAAATGTTAAAAAGGCTTTCTAAGCAGCCAGCTGAAGCTGCAGAAGAGAGAAGTCACTTAACCTACTGAGAGAGCGTTGTTTGTGTGGGATCCCGGATGTGGGTGTTCTTTACAAGAAAAGGGTTGGCAGCTGAAACAGGCAGAAGCAAGCCCTCAGCCAAGAGTGCAATTACTATACGGGAAGTCAAACCTGCTCAAGCAAATGCAAAAAAAGGAGACTTAAGAGTAGTGTCCATAAAATAATAAGTTTAACAAAGTCAATGTGGTGACAAAGATAGGAAAGCACATAGGTGCTATTTTTCCTTTTGTTTTTTTTACTAAAGGATAGAGATGAGGGGGTGTTTTTTGGCAGGGATCTTCTGTGATCTGGGTCTGAAGTAAGCTATCTGAATATTTGCTTTACCTGCTGCTGGTGACAATTATAAATTCCTCGACTAAATTGAGTTATATAGGGCTTCCCAGCTCGTTCTGATGAGTTAAGGGTTAGTGGTTTGCCATTGCTTTCATTCTAGGGCACACCTAAGGCAGGACTAGAATTCACAGTCTCCCAATTTCTAGCTTGGTGCCTTTAATTACTACACCAGATTGGTTCTTCTCATATGCTTAGATCAATTCAACAATATTTTATTTTGCAAATGGAATATGTGCTCATTGCCTGCTATTCTCAGACCAATAATAAACAATTGGGACTGTGATTATCATATCTTTTAATGATAGGCCCTTCCCTCTGCGTGGGCAGCTGTATTGACAGAAGGAGGACCACATAAAATATGGGAGTGCTTGGAAAAGACTCAAGATTTATATGTAGTGTGTCACATCTATTTTAAAAAAAGCTTTAGGGAAAATAGCCTAAAACAAATAGAAGTGTTTTTGTGTGGGGGGACCTCATGGAAGAAAGTAGAAGAGGAATGAAGCATATACTGTATGCTAGGCCTGTGATGGCGAACCTATGGCACGTGTGCCTGAAGTGGCACGCAGAGCCATGTCGCCTGGCACGCGCGGCATCGCCCATTCCGGGTTTCTACTAACCTTCACGCATGTGGCAATGCCGAAAACTGGAAGACTGGTCTTCCGGTTTCCGGTGTGTGCATGCATGCTGGCCAGCTCATTGTCACGTGCGCATGCACACCAGAAACCAGAAGACCAGCTGGACTGTGCACATGTGCACTCTGGAAACCGGAAGTTCATTTCCCAGCGCGTCCATGCCCCCTGAGCAACTTCTCTTCTGGGTTGCGGCCCCAACGAGCGTGTGTAATGCACGCACACGCCTCCTCCCTTTTCGGCACTGGGTGCTGAAAAGGTTCACCATCAATGTGCTAGGCAAACCCCTTAAATGAGTTTCAATGCAGCCCCACCCTTCCTGGCTAGCCAATATTTCTGGAGATCTCTTTACACTTCTTTCAAGTACAGCAAACAATTTCTCATCTACCTCGCCTAGGTGGCAGGAAACTTTACCTTGCATGCCTCACCCCAGCAGAGTTTAAAGTCCAATGTTTCTGGCTTCCAGAATGTTTCCAGATGCCATGATCAAAGGAGAAGCAAAGTTTCTTTCTTAGATTCTAGCCTTGCAAAACAGAAAGAGGATCCTTGCCATAGAAAGATACTGGAGCCTGAGCACTTAGGCAGGCCCATTTAGCTGTAGTTGAATCTTAAAAAGCCATGCCCTCCTAATTCATTATTTTATAATATGTATAAGTAAAAAAGAGATTGGGTTCTTATACTAAAACAATTTTTAATGTTCCTTTTTAATTGTCGCAAAGATTTCCTAATTACCGTATTTTTCTGAGTATAAGACGCACCTTTTTCCTCCCTAAAAGTGGCTGAAAATTTGGGTGCGTCTTATACTTCGAATGTAGCTTTTTTTTTCCAGCCCTAACTAGGTGCTAACGATCTTCCCAGCTCTTACCGGCTTACAGGCTCTTTCATTGTTACTCTCTCAGAAGAATGTTTTTCCAGCCCTAAGTCTTTGCAGGTTTTTTTTTCATTGCTCTACTTGCTCCGAATAAGTTTTTTTCCAGCCCTAACCAGGTGCTAACCATCTTCCCAGCTCTTACTGGCTTGCAGGCTCTTTCATTGTTACTCTCTCAAAAGAAGGTTTTTTTAAGTCCTAACCAGGGGATAAAATAATGTGCTGAAGCTGACCAGACTAAGGATGCTAGCCAGATGAATACCTGGTAGGCAGATTGTTTTCCCCTATTTTCCTCCCCAAAAACTAAGGTGCGTCTTATACTCCAGTGCGTCTTATACTCCGAAAAATACGGTACTTAAAAAAAGAGGAAAAATTGAAACTCTTGTGTTTGTGTGTGTTTGTGAATATCAAATAGTATTAAAATGTATACATTGCCATTTAGTCTCATTCCCAGTTACTTTTAATCTCTTTTGAAAGAGACACTGTTATGGGCATGATACTACTGAAAAGTTGCTGTCCTTATTTTGGCTTAATGCATCTCTGTAAAAATATAAAGACAAATTCATTTGGCCCTGAATACTTTGTACTTGGCAACAAATTGAATGCCAATTATATAATATTCCAAAAAGTGATAATTAAATAAGCATTTACAGCAGGGAATTCTAATTAGTGGACTGCAGAAATTTAGATTGCATGTTCCAATTTTGATGCCTAATTCCATAACTTTTTCCTATTGTCAGGTAAATGTTTCACATTACTCAGTAAAACTGCTATACACACATACATATTTTATGTACAACTGATTTATTTGAATATAAAATGGGTAAAACAGTGCAAAAGAGAGATATAAGATTTTTGTAAAATGCTTTTTTTCCTTTTTTGGGTGGGCAAACATAAAAAAAGAAAATGAAAAGTCAGCCCAGTCAATATAAAAATGATGCTTCCATTTTGGTAGAGGCAGAATAGAAAATTTAGTAATGTCTCACTGTATCAGCACAATCTGCTTTCTCTAAGAAAGAGACACTATGAAGACCAGCCAAGGCTGAGCCATTTCTGACTACAGCAGCTGCTTAACAGCCAATTCCATTCAAGAGTATGGATTTCTATTCTAAGCTGCAAATCTAATTCTTGGGTAGGAGTAAAATCATATCCTACTCAGTGGTGGGATTCAATTTTTTAACTACCGGTTCTGTGGGTATGGCTTGGTGGGCATGGCGTGGCTTGGTGGGCGTGGCAGGGGAAGGATACTGTAAAATCTCCATTCCTACCCCACTCCAGGGGAAGGTTACTGCAAAATCTCCATTTCCTCCCGATCAGCTGGGACTCGGGAGGCAGAGAATAGATGGGGGCGGGGCCATTCAGAGGTTCTCTGAACTACTCAAAATTTCCACTACCAGTTTTCCGAACTACTCAAAATTTTCAATACCGGTTCTCCGGAACTGGTCAGAACCTGCTGAAACCCACCTCTGATTCTACTCCTTATAATGTGGTTAGAATTCTGGTTTTGTTTTGTTTTTTTAGGTTATTTAATTGTACCATGATTATTTATTTGTGGAGTCATTTGGTAGCTGTACTTTAAATTGCCCAGAATCTTTTTGACAGCAGTGGTTATAATTCATTGTTTTTTTTAAAAAAAGAAATTTGCCTGCACCTTTGTTGTCCTGCTGGCCTCTGTGTTCTGCAAAAACATCTTACCTGAACTGTTTCACTCCACTGCTAGGTTTGTGTGATGTAGAATCTATAGTGGCTCAGGAATTCATGCTACAATGACAACAGTGGACCTGATCCAGGTTTCTGAGAGCTTGAGACATATAGGTAATCACACTTTAGATTTGTTTTTTGTCTCATAGACATTGTACCATGATCGGAGGATGGAGACATTAACATCAGTCTTTTGTTACAGTCAGATCACTCTCTGGTTGCTCTTCAGTTTGCTGGTACTTTTTTTTAATAGCTAATTTTTAATTTAATAAAAGACAGACTAAGCAATTTTCCTCACGTTCCAATTCTAATATTTATCCTTAAATGTTAAATGTTAATTTCTATTCTCAATCTATTCTAAATTTCTGGTATATATACATATTTATCTAATGCTGCCTCCTTTTCTCTTTTTGTCATCTGAGTTACCAGAGTTATATTTCTCATTTTTCTATCTCTTATATATTACATTTACATTGAATAGTTTATCTATCTTCTTTTTCAACCCATTCATAAAATTTTCCCCAAACTTTATAAAACTCTGAGTCTTCTTTATCTTTAATTTTCATTGTAAGTCTATTCATTTCCGCACAGTCGATTATCTTTCTTAATACTTCTCGTTCTGTTGGTATTCTATTCAACTTCCAATTTTGTGCATATGCAATTCTAGCGGCAGTCACTATGTGAACAATTACATTTATTTCTTCTTTGTTAAATTTTTCTGGCAATATGCCTAATAAAAATATTTCAGGTTTTAGATCAATACTTTGCTTTAAAATCTTTTCAATCCATACTCGGACTTTTGTCCAATATTTTTGGGCTTCCGTGCAAGTCCACCACATATGATAAAAAGAACCAGATATATGATTACATTTCCAACATTTCATCGATTTATCCTTAAACATTTTTGCTAATCTCTCTGGAGATATATGCCATCTATAAAACATCTTATACATATTTTCTTTGAATGCTGTTGCCATTGTCATTTTATAATTTCTTTCCCATAGTTGCTGCCACATATCTCTATCTATTGTATGTCCTATATATCTCATCCATTTTATCATCGTTTATTTCACTTGTTCAAATTCTAATTCAATATAGAGCAAATAGTTATATATTTTCTTTATCAGTTTTTCATCTCTTCCTGTTAATATTTCATCTAGTTCTGTTTTTTCCAAGTTAATTCCTTCTACTTTGCTATCCTTTTCAAATCTTGCTTGTAATTGCATCTTCAAGTACCAATCCATTTTTATACCCTGATTTTCTAGTTCTGTTGCGGATTTCAACTTATCTGTCTTTAACAAAATATCATTATATTTCGGAATATTATTCCAGTCTATTCTACTTGGGTGTATCAAAGTCTCTATTTTCGATAACCAATAAGGTATTTTTGGGTAATGTTTAGTCTTTATTTTTTCCCAAATTAAAAATAACGAGTTCCTTATACTATGTCTCTGGAAATAGCCATGTATCTCATTTCCTCCATACCAGATAAATGTGTGCCATCCAATTTGTAGGTCATGTCCTTCTAGTATTAAGAGTCTTTTATTTCTAAGCAGGATCCATTCCTTAATCCATGTCATTGCTGTTGCTTGGTAGTGCAACTCCCAATTAGGGAGACCAAAACCGCCTCTTATTCATGCATCTTGTAACATTTTCAAATTGATCCTTGGTCTTTTCCCTTGCCAGATAAATTTCGTTGTTATTTTATTGATCTCATTGAAAAAAGTTTTATATATTTTTATTGGTATCGTCGCAAATAGAAAAAGTAAACGTCGTAATATATTCATCTTAATTAATGCAATTCTGCCCATTAATGATAATTGAAGATTCTTCCATTTTTCCAAATGCTTCTCAGTCTGTTTTTTAAGTTTTAAGTAGTTATCTTCCTTAAGTGTTGAACATCTTGCTGATAATTGGATCCCCAAATATCTTACTTTTTTTACTGTTTGTATATCTAAAACCTCTGTCAATTCCAATTTTGCTTTTTTGTCATATTTTTTGTAATCATTTTTGTCTTATCTTTATTTATTTTCAATCCAGCCACCTCTCCATAGTTTTCAATTTTATATAAGAGTTTTGGTTCTGAGTTGAGTGGATCTTCGAGTATAAATGCTAAGTCATCTGCAAATGCTTGTAGTTTATATTCTTCTTTTCTTATTTTAATTCCTGTAATCTCATTATCTTCCCTTATAGTCCTGTTTAACACTTCTAATGTCAAAATGAATAACAATGATGATAATGGGCATCCTTGCCTTGTTCCTTTAGTAATATCTACTTTCTCAGTCATTTCCCCATTTATTATTATTCTTGCCATTTGCATACTATAAATTGCTTTTATAACACCAAAAAATCTTGCCCCAAAGTCCATATACTGCAATTGATGATTCATAAACTGCCAATTTACATTATCAAATGCTTTCTGTGCATCCAAAAACATTAACACCATTTGCTTCTCAGGATGTTGTTCATAGTACTCTATAGTATTCAAAATTATATGCATATTGTCTCTTATCTGTCTTTTGGGAAGGAATCCATTTTGATCCATATGAATAAATTCACTAAGAAATCTTTTAAGTCTATTTGAAAACAAAAATTTGTATCAGTTTGCTGGTACTTTTTGTCCCCCTGTTCGCCAGAAGGAGATTGTCTGACTTTCACTACTGGACTCTGATAGGTTTTAGAGGGTGCTTGAGATTTTCCTGAAGTAGGCATGTGATGAGCATCTTAGATGGGTTTGCCTCATATGATCATTCTTGTGCCAGGCGACTCTCTAATTGAGAGAGAGGCGACTTTGATCCCAAGTGACTCTCTAATTTTCTGAGATGCTCTGGAAAATTAAATAACAAAAGCTTAGAGCACTGTTGGAGCAAGTAGTAAAGTGAATTTGACTAATAATATGTAAGAACCTATATTAGGGACTGCAATTGGCTCTTCTTAAAATAATCTGTTCTCTGCTAGGAAAGATGGATCCCAGGAATATCTACAGGCCATTGTGAAGAATATTCAATCACTTGGATTCTCTTGGAGTTGTACTCTGTCTGGGTTGGTGCAGTTGAGGCAACTTTGGCACAATCTTGCTTCTGTGGAAATAAATAGAAACCTTGGATCTATTAACTTTCCACTGTTAGATTCATAACCTTTCTGTTTGGTTAAGATCTCCAGAAAGATCCACGTGGAACCATGTGGTAGTGAACTCATCCTAGAGTAGTGGTTCCCCATGCCTTTACAAGAAACAATATCCTCTTAAGAAACTATCACTGGACCCAAGAGTTTGTGTCAACCTGTGCCCAGTTTTCAGCCTTTTATTTCTGAGAGAAATTGTTGAAAAGGTGATCATGCTGCAGCTTCAGATGCCAAGGAGAAAATTGATTATTTGGATCATTTCAGTCAAGTTACAGCCAAAGCATAGAGCTGGCATTGGTATGGCTGAGAATGGGATGGTGGCTTTCCAGAGGTACTAGAGCCAGAGAGAGTGGCAATGGGGCGTGGCTGCAATTTGATGACTTAGTCTCTGGGCAGGAAAGGACTGTTAACCCATTCTTGGACTCTCCTGCAACTCACAGAGAAGGAGCGTATCAGGTAAGACCAACGCCCCTTTTCTTCACGAAAAAGCACTTTCCATTGTCCAATATAGAAAGAGTAGACATCAATACCCACAAGCTCTATCAGAACAAATGCTTAAAAATGGACATCTAATGGTTCTTTTCCTGGGTTTGTCTTTTAGTAACATACCAAAAATAAGAGATGGCAGTAATGGAAATAGCTTGCCAGGACCATACAGATCCAGCTACTGGAACTCCAAAGGATCTCCCAATGGGCAAAGGGCCAGAAGAAGTAGTGAGTGAAAAGAAAAGCAGCGTTTGCAAAGTAGAGGAGCCAGATGAAAAGTTATTCCATGAATCATGGAAGATCCTGAATGATGTGATTGCTAAAGGAACTGCCAAGGAAGACAGCGGACAAGGGAGCTTAGCCTCAATCTCCATCATTGCCCAGGCAGAATGTAAGTGGAAAATGATATATTAATGAAAGGAGGAGGAACTGAAGTTTGTGTGTGTGTGTGTGTGTGTGTGACAGAGTGGGGGGGAGGGGGATGTATATGGAAGTATAACTTTCTGTTCTGGAAAGATATTGGTAGCCTTCTAATAGATTTTCAGTCTTAATAAGAACATTCAATTGAATACCGATGATGATTAAGGAAGAAGTGCTTCCTGATTATTAACTGCTCTTAATTCACTTTTCTTTTCCATTTCTCCTGACCTTTCCATCTCTCTCTGTCATCATAATCTTAATTCTGGTAGAAACCTCTCACTTTGAAAGTGTAAGTGACATAGAGTAAATACTTAAAATAAAATTGCTATAAACCCTTGAACAGAGTGCTGGGGACAGGAGGATCTGCTATATCTGAATGCTCATGAAATGTTGAAAGGGAATGTATACATGTGTTATACCATTATATACAAACATAAATTATTGTTATGTAACAATTAATGTCAAATGAAATTCAATGCATGCATAACATGGCATTACATGTTAAAATGCTGAACAGATCTTGCATCTGAAGTCCACTATACTAAGATCTGATAAACTGAGATTTTAATATAATTTAGGCATGTCTAAAAAAATCATGTGTTCTTCTATTCTGTTGATCAGCACTCTTTTAAATTCAGAAGCAGTCTGAATTAATTGATATTTACCATCAATTTGTTTTTGACTCCTAGATACCAAATAGATTTCCTCCATGACTGTGATATTACATGCACATATAAATCTAGATTTCCATTGGATATTTGAAACAAATTGTGCTGTTCTTTAGATTTTAGATTGATTATTTTAATGTAATACTTGACTCCCTTCCCTTCTCTATGACAACCATTCTTGACAAATGTATCTTTTCTTTTATGTACACTGAGAGCATACGCACCAAAGACAAATTCCTTGTACACTTGGCCAATAAAGAATTCTATTCTATTCTATTCTATTCTCAATCTTCTGAAATGTATTTGCGGTCTTCCTTTATGTTTTCTTGATATTTTATCAAATGTTAACTCTCTCCAATACTAGTCTTTGATCAGAAATGTGGGTATAAATTGAAAACAATAATAGTAATTGTCTTCACACTTCAGTGAAACTGAATTCTGTCAATGTATGTGATTTTGGCATTTCTTGCTTCATTGTGACATATTTGAACGTTTTTTTAAAAACTTTCTTCAGGTGAGATAAGCCAGGAGTTCAGTCCCACTTATTCAGAGAGGCCTTTTATTGCTCACACAAAGCGATATAGGTAAGTTCTCCTTCATAAAATGCAAAACCACAACGCCTCCCCTGCTCCTTACCCCTAATTCACTTGCATAAAAAGAGAAGGATCCTTTGAATCATCATGTTGGAAAGAGTATTCCACATCCATATCCACATCGGGGGCCCGGAGTCAAGGGCAGGGCTCTTCAACCATATCTTACCTGCTTTGATTCATGCACCCCATTCAGCAGAGGCCATTGTATTCCACTTAATTTCACTTTTTATCATAGACTGGTACCCAAGCCATTGTGCTAGAATTAGCAAGTTTCATACTTCAGAATTTTCTGCATTACATGACAGAAAATTTTATTTAAAATGCTATCTTTGAAATTGTTCCTTGGAGATTGTCAGGACTTGGCAAATATATATTCCTGGTAAGTCACATTGTATACCATTGCAGATATAGCATGATTTACATAAGGTCTTAGTTCCTATGGGATAACTACAGAGTGGTCTTGCAAATTTTCAGCAAGAGTGGAGTGCCAAGGTTAAATTTTAAAAGCAACATTCAAGTAAATTATTTTGTGATTGTAAAAGTTTAGAATGAATGTTTTAAAAGAAGGGAAAGATGAGGAAAGAATCAATATTATGTATGAAAGGGAGCCATTGCATGACTCCTCCTTGGGTTTTGTATTTTGAAAAAATAAAATATTTTGATTGTGACATGAAGCAATAATACCAGCAGAATAAAATGTTTCTAGGACAGCCCCCCACCCTATGTATTCTGTTTCTTGTTATTCACAGTCATTTTCTTTTCTGTTATGTCTAAGTTTGCCTCTTTCCCTCACCACCCCAAAATATCAATCATTCAGGAAGTCTAACCAGTAAGGTTCATAAATGAATGTTTCAACATTGCTGTGAGCAAATAAATCTGGTGCCCGGCATGGCATGGCATTGCTTTCATTCTCATAAGACTAAATACTTTGACACAGGCTCACTTTTGACACTCATATTAAAATATTGTTGACAAGAAAACATCTGATAAAATATGTGTCTATAGTGCTTCAGTGTATGATTTTAAAATTATATAACTTTATAGGTATATTTTATTGGAAATTGAAGATGAAGGATATTACAAGATTAAAAAGAGCATTTTTCACAAATGTATTCATTCTTTAGTTTGAGAACTTACTTATTATGATTACTCCAGATGTTCTCAAGATCTTAGTGTGCAGCTTTCAGATCTGCTAAATGACTGTGGTTTTGTGGATTAAGCTAAAATATATCTAATACTACTTTCTGTCAGCCGGTCTTGCAGCCTTGATCAAATCCCCAATAATGTGGCTCATGCAACCGAAGGAAAAATGGCTCCAGGTTCCTGGAAGGCCTTACATCATGGCAAATCCCGGAAGAAACAGCGAAAGAGAAAGTCCTCCCTTAAAACACCAAAAAGAGCAGCCTCCCTAATTCGAAAGCCAAGGACTCCGGAGCAGGAGAGCTGTGTACCTATACCTGTGCAGGTAGGACATATTCTACACTGCCTCAAATCATGCTTGAATATAGTATTAATGATGGGCATAATGGAACTTAACCTCAGCAGTGCCTGTTTTCTTTCTCAGAGGCATATATGTGTTTGTAATTGAATTAACAATGTACAAATGAACAACAGCTCAGATTCATTTTTCACCTTTATGAAATCTGTCCTGTTGCAAAATGTGTTATAAAACAAGGGGGGGGAACAATTTTGAGGGGAAATTTTTAAAATTACAATCTACATTAGATGACATGTATGATAACAATACAAAAGAGGACAGAGATCACTAATGATAGCTTAGCAGTATGATCTTAGACAACTTTTTTGTAATTTACCATCTCTGAAACATTTAGGACTTTAACTTCCATTAATCCCAGACAATATTGAAATTAAGATCCACCATACTAGAGAGGATAAATACATAAATATTTTTATTTATGATACTTTTATTCCACTCTTCTATTTCAAAAGCACTCAAATCTTTACCCTAATTCAATAAGTTGTTAAATATGGAAATTTGCTTGTCATGAAGCACATTCTGTACCCCATTAGTAATCTGATAAGCAATCACCTTGCCTCTTAATTTCTGAAGATAATTTCTAAACTTGTCCAATAAGCAAGTCTGTTTGGCTATCACATGATGACAATACCCAGGAAGCCTTAGCAAATTAGGCCCAAACCACCAATTTTCCACCATCCTTCTTTTCTTCAGATTTAGAAGAGTTTCAAAGATATCTCTTGGTTGTTTTTTGATAGTGATAGAGCATTGACTAAACCCGATACAGAAGGGTGTCTTACAAAATAGTGTTCTAGTGTTGGTCCAACAAAGTTTATACTTGTAAAATCCAGCCAGAAATTGTAGAACACTCTGTAATAATAATATTTAAAAATAAGAGTGGATTACATATTCATAATTCTAGATACAGGTAGTCCTTGACTTATGGGACTGGAATTTCCATTGTAAATTGTTGCAGTTGTAAGTTGACTCGGATGTGAGTTTATTATCATTTTTACAGTAGTCATTAAGTGAATCACATGGTCATTAAGTTAATCAGCTTCCCCAGTGGGCATTTTTTCTAGAAATTGATAAAAACACTCACAATCATGTCACTGCAGAACACTGCAAGTGGTGGTAAAGAGCCAAGAGCCCAAACTGTGATCAATTGGTACAACAGTCATAAGTGCAGATACAGATTATAAGTTACTTTTTCCAAAGCCATTGTAACATTGAACCATTATTAAAGGAATGATGGTGAGTACAGGGTTATCTGTAAGTTACTGGTTCAAATTTATTTATAGATAAATTTCATGTAAAATCATTCCTCTGAAATGTTAAAAATTCATTTCTGGGGTTCCCATCTTTTAGTTATTTTGCTTTTAACTAATTGAAATCTGACAGTTGAGAAAATAGCTTTCCTAATTATTGGTGGGGTTTAGAGTGCAATCCTATTGGTTAGCTTTCCTGGGTAGCTAACTAGTTCATTTTTCTTCCAGGAAGATGACTCTCATTTGGGCACCCTCTTCAATATCACTTCATGGCATTCAGAACTATGTAAGGATTTCAGTTCTGATTTCAGTTCCTTTGAGAAACCAAGCCAAGTTTTATCTACTAGCAAGTTGCACGTGATAAAGAACCAAGCAAAGCTAGAGTTACACAAGTTGATCAGCCCTGCTCAGTGCTTGAGTCATGTTTGGAAATCCTATACACAGGACAACTTGGGCTCTCAATTGGAGATTGTGCATCCCTCTCCTTCAAACAAATTTCCTCCTTATTTGTATGGCCATAGCTATTTGCTTCCTGCTTTAAAACCTGGCCATCTGAAGACTTGTCTTTCAAATGTAGATGATGAATGTTACCTTTCAGACTTGAATCTGGCACATAGCTTTTCCAAATGTCATCAGTCTGCAAAAAGCACTTCAGATACTTTTTCTATGGATGAATTTCTAGTAGATGCATTGAAGGGAAATGTTATTCTTGGAGAACCAAGAAACCTAGCTTGTTTGGCCAAGACTTGGAAAGATGGATCAAATTCAAAAGTGTGCCTACAGGAAATCAATGAAAATGAAGGAGTGTTGCTTACAGAGGTGAGCTTTTGAAAACTTAATGGGGTAGCAACTGCATACTTTTTGATAGATCATACTGTATTATGCAAAGTAAAGATAGGGATCATCACCTGGAACCATATCCCTATATGCTTGGTCAAAGACAAAACATACAATTAAAAGTATTACATGACAGGATACTTGAATTAAAATATTTGAACCTGCATGGGGCCAGGGATGTAGCTTTCTGTATTTCCTTAAGTGGGAAAAGTATTAAAATCTGACATAGAAAGAAAAGATGAGACTGCAGTTTTCCTCTCCAATGGGCTAGCTTTCTAAAGAAAATGAGCTTTTAACAAACAGATTCAATTATCTATTCCTTATGTCATGTGCTGGTATAACAAAGGAATCACTATTATGATCTTAGAGTGAAAGTTCATTTTAATGAACTTCATTTATTGAAAATAACTTGAAAGATCATTTTAATGAACTTTTAAGTTATTTTCAGTAAATGAATTCATATGGGAGGTAGTAGGATCCTCCTTTGAAATAGAAACATTTTATCCATACCATCCTTAAAAAAACTTCCAGTATTGGAGCATTCACAACTTCTGGAGGCAAGTTGTTCCACTGATTAATTGTTCTAACTGTCAGGAAATTTCTCCTCAGTTCCAAGTTGCCTCTCTCCTTGATTAGTTTCCACCCATTGCTTCTTGTCTTGCCCTCAGGTGCTTTGGAGAATAACTTGATTCCCTCTTCTTTGTGACAGCCCCTGAGATATTGGAACACTGCTATCATGTTTCCCCTACTCCTTCTTTTCATTAAACTAGACATACCAAGTTCTGCAATCGTTCTTCATGTTTTAGCATCCAGTCCCCATCTTAGTTGCTCTTCTCTGCACTCTTTCTAGAGTTTCAACATCTTTTTTACACCATGGCAATGAAAACTGGATGCAGTATTCTAAGTGTGGCCTTACAAAGGCATTATAAAGTGGTATTAATACTTCACCTGATCTTGATTCTATCTCTCTGTTTATGCAGCCTAGAACTGTGTTGGCTTTTTTGGCAGCTGCTGCACACTGCTGGCTCATATTTAAATGGTTGTCCACTAGGATTCCAAGATCCCTCTCCCAGTTACTACTATTGAGCAAGGTACCGTATGTTCCGGCGTATAAGTTGACTTTTTACCCCTTGAAAATCTTCTCAAAAGTCGGGGGTCATCTTATACGTCGGGTACTAAAACTTCCGAGCTGGGGGAGCTCAAAAACGGCCACGGCCACATCCCTGCTGTTCTCCGGCCAAGCGGCCGAAGGAGCCCCGCCGCCGCCCTGCGTCTTTGGGCTTCTCCGGTAGCCTGCTGGGAAGGCTGCGGCGCATGGGAGGGAAGGAGAGTGCGCGCTACCGCCGCTGCTGCTGCTATTGCCACTCCAGCGTGTCTGCCCGGTCGCTGTGGCTGCACCGGGGAGCCCGCGTCCTTGTCAACCATGGAGATGCTGCGCACGCGGGAGGGACCACGGAGCAGAGGCGCCTGGCGAGCGAGGCGAGTGGCAGCATCGGCGGCAGGCTCCTGCCCGCATCTCCCGCCTGCCCGCCTATCATTCTTTTAAATGCTAAGGCAAGAGGCGGGCAAGCGGGTGGGAGACGCGGGCAGGAGTCTGCCGCCAATGCCGCCACTCGCCTCGCTCACCAGGCGCCTCTGCTCCGCGGTTCCTCCCCCGCGCGCAGCGTCTCCATGGTTGACAATGACGCGGGCTTCCCGGTGCAGCCACAGCGACCGGGGAGACTTCGCACATGCAGTGCCATGCGCGAAGGACATGCCGGAGCGGCAATAGCAGCAGCAGCGGTGGTAGCGTGCGCTCTCCTTCCCTCCCATGCGCGTCAACTCGGCGGCGGCGCGGTCGGGGACTCAGTCGGGTGGCTGGAGCCCCCGGGAGATGCGACAGAGGCTCCTTCTTCCTCCTGCAGGGAGAAAGAAAGGAGGGAGGGAGGGAGAGAGAGAGAGAGAGAGAGAGAGAGAGAGAGAGAGAGAGAGAGAGAGAGAGAGAGAGAGAGAGAAGTTAGGAAGGAAGGAAGACAGTAAGAAAGAAAAAGAAAGATGTTAGGAAGGAAGGAAGATGAAAGAAGGAAGGAAGGAAGGAAGAAGACAGGAAGAAAGAAAGAAAGATGTTAGGAAGGAAGAAAGACAGAAAGAAAAAGAAAGATGGTAGGAGGGGTAGTCTTATACGGCGAGTATATCCCAAACTCTATATTTTAATTGGAAAAGTTGGGGGTCGTCTTATACGCCCAGTCGTCTTATACGCCGGAACATACGGTACCACATACTGTATACTGTACCTGTGCATTTTGTTTTTCTTGCCTAAATGTAGAACCTTACTTTTTTCACCATTGAATTTCATTTTGTTTGATAGTGCCCAATGTTCAAGTCTGTCAAGATCTTTCTGTATCTTAAGCCTATCTTCTGGAGTGTTGGTTATTCCTCATAGCTTGGTGTCATCTGCAAATTTGATGCATTTCCCCATCTACTCATCCAAATCAATGATGAAGATGTTGAAGAGTACTGGGCCTAAAACAGAGCCTTCGGGTACTCCATTGCATACTTCCCTCCATGTAAATGCAGTTCCATTGAGAACTACATGTTGAGTGCGGTTGGTCAGCCAGTTACAAATCCATCTGGTGGTGATGCTATCTAACCCACATTTTTCTACTTTATCTAGTAGTGGATTATAGTCTACTTTATCAAATGCCTTACTGAAGTCCAAGTAAATTATATTGACAGCATTCCTCTGTTCCACTAATTTTGTCACTTTGTCAAAGAATGCAATAAGATTAGTCTGGCATGATCTGTTTTTGACAACTGCATGTTGGCTTTTGGTTATTACTTTGTTTACTTTGTTTTACTTTGTTTACCTAGGTGTTTGTTGATTCATTGCTTGATTATCTTTTCCAGAATCTTCCCTGGTATTGAGGTCAGGCTGATAGGTCTGTAGTTTCCTGGATCTATTTTTTCCCCTTTTTTGAAGATGGGAACTACATCAGCTCTTTTCCAGTCTTCTGGCAGTTCCCTGGTCCTCCGGGATCTTTGAAAGATATAGTTCAGTGGTTCTGAGATCCTGTCTGCTAGTTTCTTCAGAAACTTGGGGTGTAATCCATCTGGTCCTGGTGATTTGAACTCGACTAGAGTAGACAGGTGCTCACTTACCATTTTCTTCCCTATTTTAACTTGTGTTCCTAATATGTTTTTGTGGTGCTGTTTTTGACGGGTTGGACTATTTTTTCCCTTTGTGTAAAGACAGCTGCAAAAAACGAGTTAAGTAGCTCTGCTTTCTCCCTGTTGCTTGTCACCTTCTTGCCACTTTCTCCCACCAATTGTTTCCTTGACTTTTTTCTTGTTTTTAACATGTTGGAAGAAGCTTTTTTATTTGTTATTGTTTACTTTTGTCGCAAGCCTTTGTTCATTGTGAGCCTTAGCTTTCCTCACTTCATCTGTACAGGCTCAGGCTATTTGGTGATATTCTGCCTTAGTTATTTGCTCCTCTTTCCACTTTTTATATTTGTCCTTTTTGTCTTTCAATTTCTCAGAGAGTTCTTTATGCAGCCATGCTGGTTTCTTTTGAGAACTATTATTTTTCTTCTTCATTGGTATTGTGCTAGACTGGGCTTTTATAATCTCACTTTTCAAAAAATCCCAAGCTTCTTGAGGATTCTCATCCATGGAATCCTTCCCAAGCTCTCTCTAAGTTTATTGAAATTAGCTCTCTTAAAGTCCAAGACTTTAGTTTGACTTTGTTCTACTACTTGTGTTTGCATAATGTTGAATTCCAACATTGCATGATGACTTGCCCCCAAGGTTCCTGTAGCTTCAACACCTTCTATCATTTCATCTCTCTTAGTGAGAATTAAGTCCAATATGGCTAATCCCCTTGTTCCCTTCTCTACTTTTTGGGAAACAAAGTTGTCTACTAGGTTTGTTAGGAACCTGTTGGATCTTCCACTTGGTGCAGAGTTTGTCTCCCAGTTTATGTCAGGGTAGTTAAAATCCCCTATTACTATTGTGATGTGCTTCCTTAGATAGCTGACTAGCAAAAAGTTGATCTATTTCCTCTGTTTGGTTGGGTGGCCTATAGTATATACCAGGGGTGGGCAAACTACAGCTCTTTGAGGACCTGTGGACTTCAACTCCTAGAATTCCTGAGCCGGCCATGCATGCATGGCCGGCTCAGGAATTCTGGGAGTTGAAGTCCACAGGTCCTCAAAGAGCTGTAGTTTGCCTACCCCTGGTATAGACCTATAGCAATGTCAGTCCCCCCCCCCTTTAATATTGACCCAAATGCATTCAAGATAATTTTCATCATTGTTGTGCTCTATTTCTGTAGAGATATAGTTATTTCTTATATATAGTGCAACTCCACCTTCTCTTTTATTTGATCTATTTCTTTTTAATACTTTAAATTCCTCTAGCTGTATGTTCCATTTGTGGGTTTCATCCCACCAAGTTTCCGTAATGGCAACAATATCATATCTGCCCTCATTTATTTGAATTTCTAATTCACCCTGTTTATTCCTCATACTCTATGCATTTGAGTCCAATTGACTCTATGTTTACATCCTACTTGTTCATGTTTGAATATTACCAGAAGAAATTCCTGAGTTCACTATGTTAAACCTTAATGTGTTTGCTTTTGATTTACTGTAATATGATGTGTGAACAAAATTGCATTCCTTTGGGACAGAAGGCGTGGCTAACACCGCGGTGCTACGGAGTCCCCCTGCGCTCCGCAGGGAATTCCGAAATCTGCGCCGTCAGGAGACCTGGTTCGTTCGGAACCAGGTCAGAACCACCTGGGAAAGGTGGTGAAGAAGAGGGGTGCCTGCTGGTGGACTGGGGGGTGGCAAACCCCCCAGGGAGCCGGCTCAGTCCCCTCAGCCTGCGGCAAATGGAAGGCGGCATTTCAAATGCTGTCCTAGCTGCAGCGGTCACAACATCAGGATTGGTTTAAGCTGAAAGATTGGAGTCATCTGGGAGAAGAAATTCTAAGCAATGGCCTGGAGAGTGCGAATAGAAAAAGCTGGTGAGTGATATTGCCGGAAAAACTTTAAGAATATTATTTTGATATATCAAAGGGGAACAAAAGGACCGGAAATTAAGGAGCGGCTGTTTAGTAAGTGGAGACTATGGAATAAAAAACATTTTCTTTCTTAATGGAATTATAACTAAAGCCCAAGGATTGAAGATTTGGAACTTTGCTTTTAAAGACTTGGAAATTTGAAGGAGAATAATTTGTAATAGTGGAATTGACTTATAAAACGCAAGAATTGAATAATAATAATAATAATAATAATAATAATAATAATAATAATAATAATAATAATAATAATAATAATAATAATAATAATAATAATAATAATAATAATAATAATAATAATAATAATAATTTTTTAAAAAGGCAGAGCTGGGAGATTGAGTTGGAGAGAGCCATCTGCTGGATGGGTGAATTACTGTAATGGTGGAATATTACCAAAGATGTTTTGACAGCTGCTGACCATGAATAGAGCAGCTTGTTATTGTATAAAAGATAACATTGGGACAGAGTTGGAGAAGAACTAAATTGGACTGAATCTTAACTATAAAAGAATAGAAAGACTCGGACTTTTAATGATCAAAATGGAAACTTAAAGGCTTTAATTGGTGAGATTCCATATAAAAGAAAATAAGTAAAAAAAAGCTGTGTAAACACATTTTTGTTAGCAGCTGGTCTCGTTAAATATTGGTGATACTCATTAAAGGTTTTTGCATTTTGGTGGAGGCAGATTTCTGTTAACAATTGGAGTTTTGTTCAACTTTTGGACTTGAGAATTCTGATTTTGAAGATATGAAGGAAACAGAGTATGAAGAATTGGCTGGATTTCTGAAAGACCTATTTAAAAATTTGAAAAGATCTCTTGGAATTTGTGTAGCTGAAAAAGAGGAGAATGAAGCACCTGAGGGGAAAGAAATGGAGAAAAAAACTGAAGAGGAAAAGAAGATTGATGAAAATATTATACATGTTGATAAAAAGGAAAAGAATATTGAAAATGAAATACAGATCAATGATTATGTTGATGAATATATTGAAACTTATAATGATTCCACTGGGGTTTACAGTGATAAAAGAGAAAAAGATATTAAAAATGATCATGTTCAGATTGATGATGATTACTTTGAGATGCATAATGTTAAAAAGGAATGGGAAAAATTAGATATACAGTACACAGATAAAATACTTAAGAAGGAGAAAAAGAGTGTGGGAAAAGAGAATTTATTGGCATAAAAATAAAAGAAAGGGGAAGAAGCTAAGGAAATGGGGATGGAGAAGATATATATATAAAAAGGAAGTAGTTGAGAACTTAAAAGGAAATGGATGATGGGTGTTGAAATGTTATAGAAATGTTTTTTCCTTTTTGATAATTACTATATTAGATTTAATTGTGATAAGAATATTAATTGTTTAGAATTTGATATATATAATTAATACAATTATTTTGTTAAGAGTTAAGAGCTTTTTTGCTCTTTCTATATAGGTTATTATTGTATATTAGATGGATGAATTGATAATGGTGTTAGATTAATTTCTTGACTAAATATAATTAAATATCTGTATTGATGTAGAAAACAAAGAATTAGAGTGGAAATGGATCAAATGTTTAAAAAAAGGTATATTATGATTGTTTATTACTTTGTATATGAGATCTGTTTAAATGTATTTGAAAATCCATTATGTTGAGAGTTGAAGAATTAATTGATTTGGAATAACATAGATAGAACAATGATAATTAATATGAGAAGTATGAATGATAAACATGATTATGAGATCTTGAGATAAATTATATAATTGAAGTTTTTTTTACTTTTATGGGGCATTTAGTTATGACAAAATAGGGGATAAGAAAAACAAATGAAGAATAAAGAGATTAAGAAAGGGGAGGAGGCAATTTGGCTTAAAATTAAGAGACAGGAGAAAAAAATAATTATCTTGGTAAATTAAGCTAATAGTGGTTAATTTGGAGAAAAAAATTGGAATAAATTGGTGGAGATCCTAGAAGACAAAATTAGATTTTTTTTTTAGAAACAGTATTATTTTAGTAATATATACCTGGAAGAAAGTATTATATACAAAGAATTTATGAATGACCGATCAAAATGTATAACTATGTATTTTATTGTAATATTTTAAGGTATATTGACTTATATATGGAGTTATGGAGAAAAAAATAAAAAACTTTTTGAAAAAAAAGTTGCATTCCTTTATAAACTCGTAGTTTATCATTTAGCATATATAAATCCATCCTATTATGGCTTACTCAACAATCCACAGTAGACACAGTGATTGGTGATTCATACAACAAGCCATAATGGCTTCATTTGATTTTGGTATTGAAATACAGGTGCTGTTTTTAAGATTTGTGTGAGAACTAGAACATTTTTATTCAACAAATTAATATTTGGCTTAATATTTGGCTCCCAATAATAAAGATGGACATTTGGGTAGATAGACTGGTTCTAGATTCTGGACAGCCAGGAATAAGTATATCATGACATAGCATTTGTGATCCTCCCCCCAATGAAATTTATTGCCAATAGAAAAGGAGATGATCACTAGTTTCAGTAATGTTGGAAAGCATTATATGAATTCATGACTATAACCCTATGAAGCTATAATGTGTGAGTATATAGCAGTAAGAATACTCTTGAGTCCTGGTCGCTATTGTGTATATGGTGAGGAAGACTCTTGTTCTGCTATTTTGTTAAGGCTTTGTGAACATGATGCTGTAACTTGGTATATTTTTGACGGTCATTATGTTTAAAGAGCATTTCCTATGTGTATTTATTTGTTTAAAGTAAATTATTCATAGAAACAGTTAATCGGAAGCATTTATCATAAATTTTTATTGCATGAATCTGGTAATAGAAATCCTAGGTTTCTCACAGAGTCAAAGATGGAAGGGATACAGAGAGGATTTCTTTCTGTGGAAGATCTGCTCCTTGTTGCTCTTTAAAATAACGGGTGTCTCCTGAATTCATGTCACTTTGTCACTCCTTGTTTGCAGATCTCATTTTGTGATGCATCTTTGTTCTCTCTCCAAATTGTGCTGCTTCCTAGGATTATGTAAGGTTCATTTGAAGCAAAAGACAGCTATTGTTCTTTTCTAGGGGCAGGAGAAATAAGTAGGTAAACCATCCAACTTTCTCACTGGAGATTCTGGGCATTAAAACTAGAATAGCTACAATTATGTGAGTTGCAGTTAGAGAGAGAGAGAGAGAGAGAGAGAGAGAGAGAGAGAGAGAGAGAGAGAGAGAGAGAGAGAGAGAGAGAGAGAGAGAATCAATGAACATGTGAACTAATGGCAGGATAATTTGGCTTTAAAAGGCAAGCTCTGAAATGTTTTTTTTCTCCTGTTCTTGACAATAATTTTGGCATAGTCAGTTAATTCATCCTCTTCTCAAGGGCTCTTTCCCTTTTTTGTTTCGGCAGAAACTCAAAGCAATCGATTATGAGTACCGAGAAGAGGTTCACTGGACTAAATCTCAAGGTTTGCTCGGCACAGGCTCTTTTGGAGAAGTGTACAAAATGGAGGACAAACAGACCGGCTTTCAGTGCGCAGCCAAAAAGGTACAGTGGTACATTATGCAAATCTGTTGCCTCCAAGGGAGGGAAAGCAGCATCAAAAAGAGGAAATGAAAGTTGCTTCCCTTTTCAGTGGAACTGCTGAAGGCTGGAGCAGTCACAGCAGTGATGCTTTGCTGAAACTTGTTTGTCACATCCTCAAGGTCGAGCCAGAAGGCGTTGCCATGGTGACACCAAACAGCGGAATCTCCAGCTGGCTGTGGGTGTAACGGGCTGCCAGGGAAGGATCACTCTTGTGTAGCAGCGAAAATATTGTCCTGTTGAGGCGGATCTTAGCTGCTTTCTTGCATGGCAGAAATCATTTGTACAATTTGTAACAGGGTCAGATATTAATAATAATAGAAGTTTCTTTAATCTGATAATTGAATCCTGGCAATTTGTCTTGCTTACTTCTTTTAGAATATAGTTGTAGTCATGGTTTACTCCTCATCCAATGAAATGGGCTTCAGCCACAGCAGCTCATGATGTAATTAAAGTATTAAGTCTTAAAAATACCATCCATCTCTATATTTGAGTACAAAGTATGGTGTGAGAGCATAAGTCACAACTTTTATGCAGTTTTATTACACAAAGCTGTAGCTTTAACTTAGTAGCTGGAGCTGATTTGTAGTTATCTAATCCTTTTTGTGACACATAATGTGCTTTGGTGGCATTTTCAGCAGCCGCCTAGACTTCCTCCTTGTAATGCATCATGCATTTTCTTATGTTTAATGCTGATATTATATTTAAGACACAAGGGGGAGCTAAGTTAACAAGTTGGGAAGCTCAGATGCCTGAAATTTTCCCTGATGTGTCTTTGTGCAGAAATCCTGAGGCTGTTATTTGTGATTCCTTTTTTTCCTCTGCTCTGAATTTCCATTCTTCGTTTCATTCTCTGATCGAACAATTACCAGCAACTACCATGTTAATGACTAATATTTTCCTTCTCTTTAGCGACTATTCTCCTTTACAGACTTTTTGTTTTACCAGACTATATATAATCAGTTCTCATTTTAGCTTTTCTCTTGTCTGTAACTAGGGACAGACTGTATTTTAATGTCTGGGTTGAAAAAATAAGCTGGAAAAAGAATATTTAGCTTCATTCATACAAAAAAACTACTATGATATGTTTAGCTTATTTTTGAACTGAAAGCACAATGTGATGTTAGCTTTCAGATCCCTGCTTGTTTCAATGAGAATGTATCACTGTATCAAAGTACAATATTGGTTTGTTCTTGCTTGTTTGTCTTATCTGTTCAGCAGGCCACAGAGATGTGAGATCAAAGACATGAAAAAGAAACTTCAATTGAAACTGCTCTTGTTTGCTCTCTCACACACACCCCAATCCCTTGTTCCTTCTTACTCTTTTTGGCGCTAGTCATATTTTTATATCAATTTCTTTATCAAGAACCCTGCTTATGCCAGGATCTTTGTGTTTTTTTGTTATTCTGCTTCCTGTAACTTCAATGCTGAAAACGCAGCTTTAGTGGGACCAGATGTCAACTGTCTGACTAGTGTGCCCAAAACAAGTAAACACTCTTGGGAGCTTTGAATTTTCAAAAGTAAAACTTTATTGGATACACCAGTTTAGTACTGAAGAATCAAAACCAGCTCTGGTTTTCCCAAGCAAATGCTTGCCTTGTTAAACAATAGCTTTCCTTTCTCCCCAGCCTGATGTCATTTTATTATAGGAACAGTCCACCTTCTTTTCAAGCACCTGCAGTCGTGACCTTGATGGTTTCCAGGCTGTAACAGTCCGTGTACAAATTCTCAGCACTCCATTCCACCCTTCCCTCCTCCCAGTTCATTGGCAAGTTGAATAGAGATAAGATTAGAAAGGAGCAAAGCGGTTCAATCTTGACACCAATTAAATATATCTTATTGCCTAAGATGATGGGTAAGATTGCCCCCTTTCATAGGGACGTAGATCAATTTAGTTTCAGTACTGATGATGGCACAGCATTTTCTATTGCAAATCGGGACAGTAAACTAACTTGGAATAAACATACTATATGGGACTGATAACTATCCTCAATCATTTTATTACTGTGGTTGATTTGCTACTTCTAATTGCTGCTTACTGTTTGTTCGATAAAATGCAATGAAATGGGGTATTATGTGTTTTATGGGCTGAGCAATACATGTACTAAACTTGATAAAATACCTGGACTGGCTGTCTCTTTGTTTTTTCATTTGGATTGGTGCTTTTCTCACCAGTATTGTCAAGCACTGGGAATAAGCAGGTGGGAAGAGCATTTAATCAATGCAGCTATCAATATACAAGTACTGTTACTCCACTAATTCAGGAGGATGGGAATACCCACAGACAAATGGTTCACATTGCAGCAGTCACTTCTAAGTACACTGCTTTTCTCTACAATTGAGTGGAAGGGAGGGGGGAATCAACACAGGGTTAGTCTAGGAAGAGAAGTAAGCTTATTTAGTTTGTGTTAACAGTTGTGGGAGATCACAGAGAAGATTCATAATTCTTGTTTGTGCAAACAATTTGTGGAAAGTTATCTGATAACATGGAGAAGCAATGACAGCTCTTTTATTACTGCTAAAATTGAGATGGTCAGATTCTGGAAGAAGAGATAGAGGGACATTAAGTGAGACATTTGATAGACAAACCACACTGCTTTGCCACACTAAATTATAGCAAAAACAAATTTGCTTTAACAATACGTATGAACCAAGCTCCCGTTTCAATAATTAACTTTTTCCACTGGGTTTTGTAGATACTTATGACTCAGGAATCTCAATGAATTTGTGAAATTCAAGTTCTTCCTCAACTTCCCATTTTCCAAAGTCTTTTTCCCCCCCTGACAATAGATCACAGTTCATTTTCTCAATTACTTTAGAATTATCATGAACCTAAATGTTTTCTTGGCTCATTGCTTACTCGTCTTGTTTTTTAATCCATTGTTAATTTGGTTTTGCTTCTTTTTCTGCCAGCTTCTATTTTAGCTTTATTCGTTGCCATACTTTCCTTTATAAAATTTTGTTAGGATCCATCTCTTCCATTTCAATTTTTTCTGCCTGTCATTCTCATCTCTTCTTCATTTAAGCAGCTGAGAATCATGAGCCTTTGTAATTAAGGTCAAGTAGGTATAAGTACCAAGTGGTCTGTTTCACGGGCGGGTTGCTCACTTACCAATACCGGTGCGCTGCGCACGCATCTCCACGTTTTGGGCGCATGCTACGTGCACGGGCCCCCTCGTGCGATTTTGCTTCTGCGCATGCGCAGAAGCAAAATCTCGCCAAAATCTTGTGAGGGGATGCGTGCACGCGCGAGATTTCGACGTGATTTTGCATCTGCTTATGCACGGAAGCATAATCTCGCGAGGGGATGTGCACGCAAAAGAGATTTCAGCGCAATTTTGCTTCCGCACATGCACGGAAACAAAATCTTGCGCGCGTGCTTGTCCCCTTGCAAGATTTTGGTGCGATTTTGCTTCCGCACATGCGCAGCAGCAAAAAAGCCCAAAAATTCTCACAAAAAGATGGTGACGCGTGCGACGGACCGGCGGAGATGGCACCGGAGCGGTCACGCGCAAATTGCGCAATCGGCCGCTCCCTACCAGAGCTATGCACCGGACAGCTTCGGTAAGAACCCACCACTGGTCTGTTTGCCTCTCAATTTCCTTACGGATAAGAAATCCAAATGTCCCAACTTGCTCCATCTTCTGCTTTCTCAGAAATCTCAGATTTCTCAGATTCCTTGTCCTGAGTTTCTTTCCCCATTCAACTCATGCTTAATTCGTTTGAAGAAACAAGATACTGGACTAGCTGGTCTTGGTTTATTTTAATTGCATGTGAAAGCCATTATTTTTCTATTTAAAGCCAATATTGTTTGAACCTTTTTACCTCATACTTCTCTTTCTAGGTACAAGTTGAACATTTTCGTGCAGAAGAGTTGTCAACATGTGCTGGAGTGACACATGCCAAAGTCCTCCCATTATATGGAGCAGTGAAAGAAGGCCAGTGGGTTACTATCTTCATGAAACTGATGGAAGGTAGGTGATCAAGAACAGAGAAAAGATATTAGCAATATCATGAACAATAGGAATCGCAGACTATTGGCAGAGGCAAAAATAAATTGGATGACTAGATGTGAAGCAGAATTTTAATTTTGTCAATTTAAGTTTGTAGGGGATTGTTTCTGCAACATTTAAACAACCATTAAATGTTGCCTGATGTGATCATTGTGGGATATGGAACTGAAACGTGATGGAATACTTTTCTTCAAACCCTTTTTCTACCCTATTTCTGACACACCCACTTCCTTCACTCTTAGACTCTCTTCCTTTTTTCTTTTTTAAATATTATTTGGGACTTACTTGTTTATCATATTAAAATATAATGAAATTTTAGCACCTTGGTTTTAATGGTCCTATGAATAGGTTTTAATGGTCCTATGAATATAGAATGCTATAAAATTTTAGCAGAGAAGCAGAATATCTTTCCTGATCTGATCTTGCCTGTTTTCCTCTAGTTGTCAATTTATGCTTTATTTCATTTTATTTCCCTAAAAGCCAAGGATCACAACTATTTTCTGACTTTAGTGTTCATTTCTCTTTTAATTTGTGGTAAGTATTTTCTATTTTTAGTAGAGGATAACTGAATATTTGTGAGAGCCTGTTGGTCCAGTGGTTGAACTCACAGCGGGAGGCTGTGAGTTCTAGTTCTGCCTTTGGCACAAAGCCAACTGGGTTTCTCCCAACCCCAGGAGGAAGTCAATGTCAAACAACTTCTGAAAAACCTTGCCAAGAAAACTGCAGGCACTTGTTCAGGTAGTCTCTGAGAATCAGACATGATTGAACAGAAGAAAAAAAAACCTCCTGAATATTTACTTCTTGCTTTTATAGTCTTCCTTGCTTCTTTGCTATAAAAATATGTATTAGATTAAAAATGGAAAAACTCTAAAGCTAATTAGCAGATCCTGCACTAGCGGGAATACGCTAGGAAGAAGATGAAGCTCTAAAGCTAATGTGTCTAACTTGCAGTTCATGGGCCACATGTAGCCCCGGACTTTCCAAATTGTAGGAAGCATATCTTCTTTGTACATTGTTGTCCTTTAAATAAAGGATCCACGGTTGCAAATTTCTTGACTATGATGCCACAATATTTTTTCTATAGACTGAAGAAGCTAATGTACTTCTTGGTGATTGGCTAATAACAGGAATAATTTTCTCTGAGTGATGGGAATTTTTCTTTCTAGGTGGGTCACTAGGCCAGCTAGTTAAGCAGTGTGGATACCTACCTGAGGACAGAGCTCTTGATTATCTCAGCCAAACACTGGAGGCCTTGGAATACCTCCACACCCACAATATTCTCCATGGAGATGTAAAAGGTAATATCATAATTAAACAGCCAACTCCAAGTAGCAGAGAATTAGCTCAAAATGGCATTAATTGTTGCAGTTTCTGAAAATATGAGGTGATGTGAAATAGTCAACTTGTCTTTGCCTTCAATAGAAGATTATGTGAATGTTCTAGCAGCCTCCTTTTACATAGAAAACTAAGTATGAGGGAGAGGGACTCTCTTTAGGCTTCTGACTGAAATGTTAATTTCCTCCTATATTAGAATTTTTGTGGAGGAACATTTAATCATGTAAATCCGCACTTCTGGTCCTCAGTAATAAAGTCAAAATGTCTGGTGAGCACCTAAGGAGAAGAACTAGGTGGTCTTGTTACAATATTATATATAGATATTGATGGCCTGAAAACCTTGCAATTTTTCTTTTGGCAGCTGACAATGTCCTTTTATCTGGTGACAGAAGCCATGCTGTTCTCTGTGATTTTGGTCATGCAGCTCAACTTCATCCAGATGGCATAAGGAACTATTTAATGACAGGTAACCTATGGCAGGTTCTGTATGAGCATTGGACGGTTCTTTCCTTTATGTTCTAAATATGCAACTCAGCCCTGAAAATAAATAACTTAGAGGTGTCTGTCTCACTATATTCTAGCATCAGATATGAAGATGTATCTTTATCTCTGACTCAATATTTTAGGCATAATTTTTAGAGCATCATCTATTTTTTTAAATGTTATATGGTAACATATACAAACTATCTTCTGCCCATAATCTTTACCCAACAATTTTATATATTATGCAAATTGAGCTACTGTGGGTACTTTATCAAAAGGAAAAATAAAATTATATCAAAAGTCCTAGTTTGATATAATATAAACTTCCTAGGAGATAAAATATTCTTTGCTTTGATGCTGCTAATGCCTTGGGAAGGAAGGCTAAAGCTAGCGAGTAAGCAAAAGCAAAAAGGATTTTATCTTGCAAGCCCTGGTGTTCTCCCCCCCCCCCAAAAAAAAAAAAGTTTAGCAGCATAAGCTAATGACTTGGGAAGGAAGGTTAAGGCTAGCAAGAAAAGGAAAGCCAAGAGCTTCACAAGCATCTCACAAAAAGACTGCTGCTTGTTGTGGAATTCTGCCACATGGCCCAGCAATAGACAAGCCTGTCATCCTTCCCTACCTCAACCTCTTGAACTCTGGAGATCTTGAAAAGGTAAATGAGCAATCAGTGACAAGGATGGGGTGGGGAGGAGACCCAGAAACTGTGGGAATCCCAAAGGATGGAAAATGGAACATGGGATATCAGGGTGGGGGGAGGCCTTAAGAGGTTGCAGACAAGTGGGTGTGTTCCTGCACTAGGCCCTCGGGATCTTTCCCCATTCCTGAGGTACCACGTACTGCACTTAACACCCCACACTTAATGAATGTGTTAGGGGGAGCAGGGATGGGGATTTGTTAGGTGAGATGGTTCATTTAATGCCCTCCCAACCTTCCACTGTAATGACAGGCTCAATTATGCCAAAGATTACCTGTATGCTTTTTTTGTAGACGAATTGCAGAAAGTATTAGCTGTTTGATATTTATTAGTACAGTGGTTTACTATTTAAGGCACTAAGCTAGAAACCAGGAGCCTGGGAGTTCTAGATCCAGCTTAGACATAAAAGCCAGTTGGGTGACTTCACTCGAGTCACTTTCAGCCCACAATGTAAGGCTTGGACAACAAGCTGATTGAAATTGTTTGGTTGAAACAATTTCTGTTTTAACCAAAATAAGCAGAGCCTGCGCTTGCAAGAAAATACTAGGTAAAAAGGTTAACTGAGTATATTTTTTTCTTTTAAAAAAAGTTATTAAAGTAACCGCTTTTTGGTGAAATTATTCATATGTAAGTTAATATATGTAGTATGTATAATATATCCTAACATCTCTCCTGTACTTATCACCATTTATTTTTTGCTCTTCCTTTGTTTGAAGCTGTTATACATTGCAATCACATTGTAAGATAGTTGTAGAGATTACAGTATAATTTTCCCAAGAGAACTTTGTAACAGATTTTGAATATAAAACTGTTCAAGTTACAAGTGCTCTATTTCAAGTTTGGAACAGGCAAGAGATGGGTTGCACCTCAAAAAGATTGGGAAGAATGTTTTCGGAAAACAACTGGCTCAACTTATCAGGAGGGCTTTAAACTAAAATTGAGGGCGGAGGGTGACCAGTCTTTAGGATCTCCAGCAAAAACCTCTAGAAAGCAAGGCAAATAACAAAGTAAGGAGGGATGAGAAGGAAGACAAACTCAAACACCAAATAGGAGACAAAGGAAGCATACCCAGAGTTAGGCATAAAGATCTCAAGTGCCTATATACAAATGCACAACATTTGGGGAATAAACAGGGTGAACATGAACTATTAATGCACGAAGGTAGATACGACATAGTTGGAATAACAGAAACTTGGTGGAACGAAACGCACGACTGGAACATACTGATCGAAAGATACAAATTCTTCAAAAAAATCAGGTGGAGTTGCACTGTATGTAAAGGACCACTATATTGCTACAGAGTTGCATGAAACCAAAGATGAAAACCACCTAGAATGCATATGGGTCAAAATAAAAGAAAAAAAGAATGACATGGTCATAAGTGTATACTATAGGCCACCCAATCAAGCAGAAAAAATAGATATCCTTTTTGCCAATCAACTAACAGACATATGTAAGAAACACACTACTATAGTAATGAGGGACTTCAATTACCCTGATATCAATTGGAAAACTAATTCTGCACCAAGTGAGAAAGCAAATAGGCTTCTAACCAACCTAGCTGACAACTTTGTTGTCCAAAAGGTAGAAAAGGGAAATACAGGGACAGCCATACTGGACTTAATACTTACAAACAGAGAAAAAGTGATAGAAGGAGTTGAAACTGCAGGAACCTTTGGTGAGAGTGACCATGTCATACTAGAATTCAACATAGCACAAACAATAGAACACAATGATACCAGTCTTAGATTTTAAAAGAGCTGATTTTAATAAACTCAGAATTTGGGAAATATTCCTTGGATGAAAATCCTAAAGGGGAAAACAACTCAAGAATCTTGTAAACTCTGAAAAATGTGATCATAAAAGCCCATACCAGCACAATACCTCTGAGAAAGAAAAACAAGAAATCCAAGAAGAAACCAGCATGGCTGCACAAAGATCTTTCTGACAAATTGAAAGACAAAAAGGACAAGTACAAAAAATGAAAAGAGGGACACATAACTAAAGCAAGATATCAGCAAATAGCCAGAATCTGCAAAGACGAAGTCAGGAAAGCAAAGGCTCAGAATGAACAAAGACTTGCAACAAAAGTCAAAGATAATAATAAAAGTTTCTTCCAACATATAAATAACAAGAAAAAAATCAAGGAAACAGTCAGTCCGCTAAAGAGAGAATACGACAAGGAAGTAACAGGCAACAGAGAAAGCAGAGCTGCTTAACTCATTCTTTGCATCGGTCTTCACGCAAATAGAAACTAGCCCAACCTACCAGAAACATACCGTATTTTTCAGAGTATAAGACACACCATAGTTTTTGGGGAGGAAAATAGGGGGGTGGATTCTGCTTACCAGGTATTCATCTGGCTAGTCCTTAGCCTGGTCAGCTTCAGCACATTAGTTCTCTCGCTGGTTTTGAGGTGGGGGATAAGCTTCAGCACATTCGTTCGGTTGCTGGTTTTGAGGTTGGGGATGGTTGGGGCTATGCTTTTAAAGCACAGCTGATAGTCGGAGGGAGCAGCAATTAGAAAAGCAGGCAAAGCAGGGAAGATCGCTTAGCTAGTGTTTGGGCTGAAAAACAGCTTCAAAAGCACAGCTGATCCTCAGAGGGAGCTCCAGTGACTAAAGAAGGCAAAGCAGGGAAGGGGTAAGAGAAGGCAGCAGCTGTTCTGGGTAGCCATTTTGGGCATCGCGCAAGCATTTGGAGGCTGAAAATGCAATCTCTGGAGCCCAAAAACACAAGCCATTGTCAGCGGCAATCTCTGCAGCCAGGAAGAGGATGCACGGAGGCCGAAGCGTAGGGGCTGGCGAATGGACGGGCTACCTTCGGAGTATAAGACGCTCCCAAATTTTCAGCCTCTTTTAGGAGGGAAAAAAGTGTGTCTTATACTTCTAAAAATATGGTAACTGTAAAAAAACAGACTGGAAATAAAAGTTAAAATAAGCAAAAAAATAGTAAGAGAACACCTGTCTGATCTTGATGAATACAAATCACCAGGACCGGACGGATTACATCCCAGAGTTCTAAAGGAGTTGGCAGATGTCATCTCAGAACCACTGCACCACATCTTTCAAAAATCCTGGAACACCGGGGAACTTACAGAGGACTGGAAAAGAGCTGATGTGGTTCCCATCTTCAAAAAAGGAAAAAAAACTCCCTGGAAACTGCAGACCAATCAGCCTAACATCAATACCCGGGAAGATACTGGAAAAGATAATTAAAAAACAGATTTACCAACACCTAAAAATGAGTAAAGTAATAACTAGTAGCCAGCACAGGTTTGTTAAAAACAGATCATGCCAAACCAATCTTATTTCATTCTTCAACACAGTGACTAAATTAGTAGACCAGTGAAATACTGTGTACATAGTATACTTAGACTTCAGCAAGGCATTGGACAAAGTAGACCACAACTACTTCTTTGTAAGCTAGAAAAAAGTGGGATAGATAGCTTCACCACCAGATGGATTCACAACTGGCTGACAAACCGTACTCAACGAGTAGTCCTTAATGGGTCTAAGTCTACATGGAGAGAAGTAAGCAGTGGGGTATCACAAGGTTCCGTCTTAGGCCCAGTACTCTTCAATATCTTCATAAACGACTTGAATGAGGGAATAGAAGGGGAACCTACCAAATTTGCAGATGATACTAAGCTGGCAGGAAGAATAAATAACACCCCAGAAGATAGGCTCAAGATCCAGATGGATCTTGACAGACTTGAACACTGGTCCTATCTAACAAAATGAAATTCAATGTAGAGAAAAGTAAAGTCCTACACTTAGGTAAGAAAAACTAAAAGTACACACATAAACTGGGTGAAACCAGGCTTAATAGCAGTGACTATGAGAGGGATCTTGGAGTCTTAGTGGACAACCAGCTAAATATGAGCCAGCAGTGTGCAGCAGCAGCCAAAAAAGCCAATGCAATCCTAAGTTGCATTAACAGAGGGATACAATCAAGATAAAGAGAGGTACTAATACCACTCTATAAAGCCTTAGTAAGACCACACCTAGAGTACTGCATCCAGTTTTGCTCACCACACTATAAAAAAGATGTTGGGACTCTAGAAAAAGTGCAGAGAAGAGCAACCAGAATGATTGGGGGACTGGAGACTAAAACATATGGTTACAGGAACTGGGCATGGCTAGTCTAGTGAAGAGAAGGACCAGGGGAGACATGATAGCAGTATTCCAATATTTGAGGGGCTGCCACCGAGAGGAGGGGATCAAGATATTTTCCAAAGCATCTGAAGGCCAGACAAGGAATAATGGATGGAAACTGATCAAGGAGAGATTCAACCTAGAAATAAGGAGGAACTTTCTGACTGAGAGAACAATCAACCAATGGAACAGAAGTTGCCCTCGAAAGTTGTGGGAGCTTCATCACTTGAGACTTTCAAGAAGAGAGTGGACTGCCATTTTGTCAGAAATGGTGTAGGGTCTCCTGCTTGAGCGGGGGTGGTGGTGTTGGACTAGATGACCTATAACAGTGATGGCGAACCTATGGCACGGGTGCCACAGGTGGCACGCGGAGCCATATCTGCCGGCACGCGAGCCGTTGCCCTAGCTCAGCTCCAGTACGCATGTGTGTGCTCGCCAGCTGATTTTTTTGCTCACACGGAGGCTTTGGGAGGGCGATTTCGGCCTCCAGGGTGGCGGGGGAGTGTTTTCGGCCTCCCCAAGCTCCAGGAAAGCCTCTGGAGCCTGGGGAGGGTGAAAAATGGGCCCACTGTGCCCACTGGCAGTCGGGAAACGGGGGGGTGGGGGGGTCACACATGCATGTGCAGGGGGGTGGGGCAAGTGAGGGGCTTTGAATTATGGGTGTGGGCACGCACGCGCATGCAATAGCGTGCACGCACACTATTTCGGCACCCGAGGAAGAAAAGGTTCGCCATCACTGACCTATAAGGTCCCTTCCAACTCTGTAAATCTGTAATTAAGCTGGATCTGCACATGGGGGAGAGGTGGGAGGCACCGATACAATGAAGGAGCCACGCTATTAACCTGCGATGGGTGACCGAGGGAAGCCTCCCTCCAACCAGGGAAGCCCACCCTCCTGGATCACGTTCAGCAGAGACACAGCCAAGAGAGGAGAGCTCGGTGATCAAAGCCCTTTGAGGGGATCCAGAGTCCCCCCACTGGTCTGGAAGGCGAAGGAATGGGCTCTGATAGAGCTGACCGTGACCCACAGGGGTCGGAGGGGGGCACATTGGGGGACCCAGCCTTCATCTGCACCCTCCCCTGACCCAAAAACTTTACATCCACTTTCCGCAAGTTTGGGAGAAACGCTTGGTGGGTTTTGCCCAGCCGGAAGGGGGAGGGGAAGAAGGGGCGTCTGGGAATGGAGGGGCGGAACGGAGGAGGGCAGCTCAGGAAAACACCCCTACACTGCCCTCCCCAGTGCAAAGGGTTAGGGTTAGGGACAGTGAGAACAATCAACCAATGGAACAGTTTATCTTCAGAAGTTGTGAGAGCTTCATCACTTTGTTTGTTTGTTTGTTTGTTTGTTTGTTTGTTTGTTTGTTTATGAATGAATGAATGAATGAGATTTATATACCGCCTCACAGTGCAAGCACACTCTAAGCGGTTTACATCAGTAAGCAATATATATTTATATTGCCCCCAACAATCTGGGTCCTCATTTTACCTACCTTGGAAGGATGGAAGGCTGAGTCAACCTTGAGCTGGTGAGATTTGAACCGCTGACCTGCGGATCACAGTCAGCTAAAGTGGCCTGCAGTACTGCCTCTAACCGCTGCGCCACCACCTTAAGACTTTCAAGAAGAGATTGGACTGACATTTGTCAGAAATAATGTAGGGTCT
Source organism: Diadophis punctatus similis (assembly GCA_023053685.1). Taxonomy (NCBI): domain Eukaryota; kingdom Metazoa; phylum Chordata; class Lepidosauria; order Squamata; family Dipsadidae; genus Diadophis; species Diadophis punctatus. Next base: position 22,044,243 of record JALIGW010000009.1, on the reverse strand, counting down.
TCTGCTTGAGCGGGGGGTTGGACTAGATGACCTACAAGGTCCCTTCCAACTCTGTTAATCTGTTAAACTGGATGCCAAGAGGAAGGGAAAGAAGCAAAAATATTTCAGAAATGTGCTGGTTAGATTATGTCATTTCAAACTGTTCCAGAAGTGTTTTGAGAATGAAGTGGCTGATAGTTTGACTTTAAAATACCTCTTTCAGACTTGACACTTTGTGAATTCAAAACATTTTGGGTACCCCTATTTCCCAAGTGATACTTCTTTCCAGAGAGTTTCCAACAGCATGAATCTGAACTGGAGTTTTCTGAAGCCTGACCTTGCTTCTCAATTGTAATACTCCAATATTAATTTGTGTGTGTGGTGTCTGGTCTTCTACAGTGAAGGGCTCTTGGGCTAGCCTTTATTAGTTTAAGAATGTCTCAGCATGGTTGCTTGTGTGGAACAGGGCCCAGCAGGACCCTAAAGAACCAGTTTCCTCTATTCCATTTTTAGGGGATTATGTCCCAGGCACTGAGACCCACTTGGCTCCTGAAATAATAATTGGGAAGCACTGTGATTTCAAGATAGACATCTGGAGTAGTTGCTGTATGATGCTGCACCTACTGAATGGGTACCATCCTTGGATCAAGTACTATAATCATCCTCTGTGCCTCAAAGTAAGTCACCCATTAGTAAATGGGTAAATTATTGATTCATTTATCTGAAAGACAAAACAGATAATTGTGGCATGAAATGCTTAGTGTTCTCAACCGATCTAAGAAATATATCTTTTGTTAGTAAATACATATTTTTGTTGGGTAGCTTAAAATCCAAAAAGTTTACCATTCAACACAATGCACTTATTTTAGATTAACTATTGGTCTCAAGAAGTTACAGGTCCCACCTCAGGATTACTTCAATTTTTCAGATCTCTAGATTTGCGGTTTATACCGAAATACACAGTCTATGTCTAGTTGTTCTGTCTAATTTGATGACAAAAGCCATTTTGCTCACACCTTTTAGCAAAAAATCAGCAATATTTGTTAAATTGTAAGATTTTTATCATAATGATAAATTCAAAATGAACAACAGTCTATAAAAAGGGGTTTCTGATTCATTCTGAAACCATTTTTGTCTATAATTCTGAAGGATTGATATTCCAGAAGGATTCGCTGATAGAAAGCAATTAAGAAATATAGAATTGTAATGATGATGTGATTATCCAGTCCAAACTACAGCTTATCCAGTCCAAACAAATATATTCAATAATTTATAAATATTTCAAAATTGTTCCACCTGTGAGTATATTATATTTGAGAATAGGTGGATGGGGCATTGCAGATTGTTCATGGATTGTACCAGCCCTGCCGAATGACACACTATCATACTATGTTAGTAACTTAGTTTTGTAGCATGATGGTTTAATTGCTAACTGTTTTACTGATGGGTTGGATGTTCTCATTTGTTTCATGATCCATTTTTACTCAAAAATTACATGTGAGTAGAAATAACTATTCGAATGAAAGGAATGAAAATTAATGAAAATGCTGCAGATAATGCTCATGAATCAAATGAATGTTGGATTTTTTTTAATAATACTCTATAGATAAATTATTTGGAGGAAATTTTAATGCTTCTTGTGGTTTTTAAAATAGGACTTTTTTCTTTTCCTTCTATTTCTGTCTACCGTATTTTTGGAGTATAAGACGCACCTTAGTTTTGGGGGAGGAAAACAAGGAAAAAAGGCCTTTGCCTCCAAGCCATTTGCCAAACAGCAAACAGCACAGATGATATACACTGTTTGCTGTGTATTTCTGTGCATGTGTGCCTGACCCATAGAAATAGCAAAGAATTGGAGAAATGTACATTATGCCAGAAAGTTTTCTTAAATGCAGTCACACTAACTCCTCCCAATTATTTAAATAGATCTACTCCAAGGTAAGTCAGGATTTAACTCTAATACTAAACAGGACACTGTTACATTTCAGACTATACTTGTACAGAGCTGTTAAAATTAATTAAAATTTCTGGAAGTATACATTATTCTCTATTATTTAAAAGAAGATGCAATAGCACTGGACCTCTTCAGAGCAAGCATTTATTTTAAAAAGCTTTATTTTGTTAAGTTGTCTAGAGGTCTCCAACCTTGGCAACTTTAAGACTTGTGGACTTCAACTCCCAGAATTCCACAGCCAGCAAAGCTAACAAAGCTGGCTGTGGAATTCTGGGAGTTGAAGTCCACAAGTCTTAAAATTGCCAAGGTTGGGGACCCCTGGCTCTAGAACAGTGGTTCCCAACCTTCCTAATGCCGCGACCCATGCCCCGCCCCCGGACCTCCACCGTGACCCACTCCGCCGCCGCCATTTGGGTTTTTTTACCCTCTGCGCATGCTCAGAATGCTTTGCGCATAGGGTAAAAGAACCCAAATGGCGGTGGCGGGGTGGGTTGCAGTGGGTCGCGGGTTGTGGGGCACGATATGGCCAGGCTTGTGGCAGTGGGGGGGGAGCTGAGGATGCCAGGGCGACCCCTGGGAAATGGTCGTTTGACCCCCAAAGGGGTCGCGACCCCCAGGTTGGGAACCACTGCTCTAGAACAATAATAAAGCAGTCTTTAAAAAATAGGTCTAATAATTTGAATATTCTACAGACATTTATAGTTATTCACTTACCCCCTTCCATCCAGTTCAGCAGAAAATAAAAATCCGTGTGTCTCTCCCAGCTATTTGCCTCTTTGCAGCTAGTTTCACTTTCATTTTAGCACATGGCAAATCAGCTGTAGGTCGGGAAGCTGCTAATGACTTGCTTGGCTTTACAGGCTCTTCCCTGTTTGCTGCAAGCAGGTAAATTGCTGGAAGACAGGCCAAAGTGTGGGGGTGGGTGGGTGGGGCTACATTCGGTGTATAAGATGCACCCAAGTTTTCACCCTCTTTTGGGGGGTAAAAAGGTGAGTCTTATACTCTGAAAAATATGGTAATTACTTCTTCCCTTCCCACATTTCCATCTGCTTCTGTTCTTTTCTATTTTTCTTTCATTCTTGTATTTAATTTTACATATTTTGTATATAGTTCTTTGTGAGGAGCTTGTCAGAGAAAATGGTATATGGCAGTGATGGCGAACCTATGGCACACGTGCCACAGGTGGCACGCGGAGCCATATCTGAGGGCATGCGAACGTTTCCCTATGTCAGTTCCAGCGCCATGCATGTGCTGGCCAGCTGATTTTCAGCCTTTTCGGCCATTTTCACTCTCTCCAGGCTTCAGAAAGCCTCCTGAAGCCTAGGGACGGCGAAAAACAGCCCAACCAGAAGTTCACTTGTGTGCTCACCCCCAGTCTCCTTTTCACTGTCAGAGGTCTTCAGGAACTCCTTCAGCTTTGGACAGTTGTAGCCAGGCCTCCCACACCTCGGCCCATTTCTTCTGCAGCCCATTTCTTCTGCATTCGGCAACGCTTTTCTGAAGGCCTCTGCAGCCAATAACAGAGCTCCAGATCGATCCGGAGCTCTGTTATCTGCTGCAGAGACCTTCAGAAAAGGCTTTTAGGAAAGGTCTCTGCAGCTGATAACAGAGCTCCGGATCGATCCAGAGCTCTATTATCAACTAGAGAGGCCTTTAGGAAAGACTTGCAGGCTGCAGAAGAAATGGGCCGAAGTGTGGGAGGCCTGGTTACAACTATCTGAAGGTAAGTAGTAGGGCAGCTCCACAGCTTCAGTGAGGCCTGTGTGCATGCGGGGGGGGCAGTGCGGGGGTTGTGTGCATGCGTGGGGGGAGGGCATTGCATTATGGGTGTGGGCACCTGCATGCACGCTATCACGCGCGCGTGCACCCTTTTGACACCCAAGCCAAAAAAGGTTCACCATCACTGGTATATGGGGTACCTTATTCTGGGAAACATTTTTAATTCATTTTTCTCTTAAGTAAATTAGGTATTTGTTAGAAAATGAGTATGTGCCAACTTAGGTCTACACAGAACCTGCGAGAGAGGATGGGTGATGATGGCATTTAGACTGCAATTCTGATCTCATTTACCTGAAGTTGAATTTTAATTAAAACAATGGGACCTTTTATAAATCACTTTGCATATATAATGGAAGGTAAAGCACAAACATGAAGTAAGCTTATTAAGTTCTGGGACATTACACAGTATTCAATGCATATAGAAATGATAATTCAGAAGCTGAAGGGCTGTGATGAGAAAAATGCAAAGCAAGACAATTTTCTTTGAATCTTCAGTATAGAGTAGCTTCAGGAATTAGCTCCTAGACAAAGACCTCCATTTGAGAAGTTTAGTGTGTATGCTAGATGCAAGTTGTATCTGCTGCTTATATAAATTTTGTTGTATAAGTTGCATACTATTTAGGTTACAATTGGCTATTCTAAATGCAAAAGAACATTGTTTTAAATAATTGAAAATGTAGTGTAAAACCTTTCAGTTTCTCAAATAATATAATTATTCCATCTTTTCTCTGGGACCTAAAAGGATTCTAATTTTTGTCTGCTTAGTTCAGTCTGATCGAATATAGTAGGCTTGGAGTTAAGAGCTGGGCAAATGTTGTCCAGTGAGGAAACAAAATTTCTGTCCATTTCAGACATCAAATTATCTTTGGATAGCACTGGCCCTATTTGCAAGCATCTCAATATTTTGTACCTTTTGAGTATTGCCTTTAAGGCAACCTGTCAGTCTACACTGTGTGTCTGGTAGAATTTCTATGCACATTGATACTTTTTTGTACCAGAACATTGAGGGGTTTTTTTTGGCCTGTATTGCAGTTATATGTCACATAGTATTATATATGCCTCGTTTTCAAAAAAGAGAGAAATTGATTTCTATTTCATATACATACAGTAGTAGTTGTCATTGTCTGTTAAATAGTTGCTATGTAGGCCTGTAGCTTTCTGATTGCTTTTGATCAGTATCCATTTTCCTGTGTCTCTGCATTGCAGATAGCCAAAGAACTACCCCCTCTGAGAGAAATTCCCCCCTCCTGTCACCCATCCACTGTTCAGGTCATTACCTCTGGCCTTGAGAAAGACCCTACAAAACGAGCTTCTGCAGCAGAGCTAAGGAAGAAAACCTGCATAGCACTTAAGCAAGGTGAGATTGCTTTGCCCGTCTGAACATGCACCTAGCTGGCAATTTCTTCCTTTCTTGCATCTGTCCTCACAGTCCCCTGGCTCTTTTATTTTTTAATTTTTTTAATTTTTTTTTAATTTTTAATTTTTATTTTTTATTTATTTATTTATCAATTCTTATATGCCACCCTACTCCCAGAGGGACTCAGGGCGGCGTACAGCATACACAAGAACAGCAATAATATAATTAAAAATACAGTCATAAAAAACAATTTTTAAAAATAGGAAAAGAAACCAACAAACACCATTCATACCAAGGGGGAGATTGAGATGTTCAATGGTCTCTCACCCTGCCTGCAGAAAGAGCCATGTCTTAATGGCTTTCCGGAAAGCCAGTAAGGTGGGAATAGTTCGGATCTCTGGGGATAGTTGGTTCCAGAGAACCGGAGCCCCCACAGAGAAGGCTCTCCCCCTTGGTCCCGCCAACCGACATTGTTTGGCTGACGGGATCTGGAGGAGACCGACTCTGTGGGACCTAACTGGTCGTAGAGATGTGTGAGGTAGGATGCAGTCCCGGAGGTAACCTGGTCCTAATCCATTTTGTTCCTGACATTTCTCTTTATGTCGCTTCCATGAATCATTTTCACATTTGGTTGTGTTAGAGAAAACATGGAAGTCAGGTTTTGTTTAGTAATTTATGTGCTATAAATTGGAAGAAAGTAAAAGTACACAGCATGTCCCAGGGCAAGCATTGTCTGTAAATGAATTTGATTACCTTCACTAGTGTCATGCATGAAAACCAGGTTCACACGTGAAGGTTCAATTGAACTCAGGGGTCTCCAACCTTGGCAACTTTTAAGACCAAAGCTGGCTGAGAAATTCTGGGAGTTGAAGTCCACAAGTCTTAAAGTTTCCAAGGTTGGAGACCCCTGATTTAACTGATTTATTGCTAAAAACTTGTGCACAGGAATCTTCTCAACTAACAATCAGCACCAGATTAGAACTAGATAAGGTTCAAAGGCTTGTTTGTGACTACATAACGACTCTAAACTAATTCTCTAAAACTAATTGTTTTACCTCTCTCTGGCTCCGCCAATCCTTCTACTCTGGTCACATAAAATTATGCTAATTTGTTGTCCACAGAATGTTTCTAGTAACTTCCTCTCTCTCTCTCCCCCCCTCTCTCTCTCTCTCCCTCCCTCCCTCTCTCTCTCTCTCTCTCACACACACACACTGAAACTGGGAAGAAAAGATGTTTGTAATTCAGTGTATTTGGTAGACAGTACATGAAATGCATGTGATAATTACAGCAATATTTTCCACTTTTCCAGACAGTTCAAATATTCTTTTCATTCTTTTAGTATGTCGCCACTATGGTTAGATAGCTGAAAAAGCAATGGGCAGAATATTTTTTGTTCTCTCTGGCCTCACATCCATGAGTGCAAAATTCTGAAGTTGTATATTGGCAAAAAGATAATGTATTACTTAGTGCTGTCAAAAAACAGTCCTGTGGCTGGTTAATAAAGCAGATCAAGATAAAAGTTCCCTTCAAGATGACAAATAAGAACCATTATAGTTGAGTAATTCCTGTACTGTGAGCACGGGATACAAATCAAAGACCTGCATTTGCCCTGATAAAAGCGCCGAATGATTTAGCTCATGATAATGGTCTGCACCCTATGGAACACCCTTCCCAGTTGTTCCTGTTGGCAACAATTTTGGTGGTATTTTAGAAAGCAGTATGCTTTTATTGTTGTAAGCTCCAGGAGTCTTTCTGAGCTTAGTGATACAGGACTGAGATGAATAGTCAAACTCATTCCTGATTTCCATCTGGATATGCTATGTCTTTAGACAAATAAGACAAAAGTGATTTATTATTTATGGCCTTCTGGTTTTGTTTTGTTTGAAAATATAATAAAACATTATTCTGCTGTACGGTAGAAAGTAAAACTATGTCAGAGTAGTAATCATTTACTGAATATATTTATTATAGAATGTACTTACTGTATTTTTCGGAGTCTAAGACACACCAGAGTATAAGACGCACCTTAGTTTTAGGGGAGAAAACAAGGAAAAAAGGCCTCTGCCTCCAAGCAATTTGCCAAACAGCAAACAGCACAGATGATATACACTGTTTGCTGTGTATTTCTGTGCATATGTGCTTGACCCATAGAAATAGCAAAGAATTGGAGAAATGTACATTATGCCAGAAAGTTTTCTTAAATGTAGTCACACTAACTCTTTCCAATTATTTAAATAGATCTACTCCAAGGTAAGTCAGGATTTAACTCTAATACTAAACAGGACACTGTTACATTTCAGACTATACTTGTACAGAGCTGTTCAAATTAATTAAAATTTCTGGAAGTATACATTATTCTCTATTATTTAAAAGAAGATACAATAGCACTGGGCCTCTTCAGAGCAAACATTTATTTTAAAAAAGCTTCTTTATTTTGTTAAGTTGTCTAGATTTACAGGGGTCTCCAATCTTGGCAACTTTAAGACTTGTGGACTTCAACTCCCAGAATTCCACAGCCAGCAAAGCTAACAAAGCTGGCTGTGGAATTCTGGGAGTTGAAGTCCACAAGTCTTAAAATTGCCAAGGTTGGGGACCCCTGGTTCTAGAACAATAATAAAGCAGTCTTTAAAAAATAGGTCTAATAATTTGAATATTCTACAGACATTTATAGTTATTCACTTACCCCTTTCCATCCAGTTCAGCAGAAAATAAAAATCTGCGTGTCTCTCCCAGCTATTTGCCTCTTTGCAGTTTCAGTTTCATTTTAGCACGTGGCAAATCAACTGGGGATCGGGAAGCTGCTAATGACTTGCTTGTCTTAACAGGCTCTTCCCTGTTTGCTGCAAACAGGTAAATTACTGGAAGACAGAGGCCAAAGGGTGGGGGTGGGTGGGTGGGGCTACATTTGATGTATAAGACGCACCCAAGTTTTCACCCTCTTTTGGGGGGTAAAAAGGTGCGTCTTATACTCCAAAAAATACGGTACGTTTTCCCTCTTCATAATGGATTGCTACAGGAAATTTAGAAGAACTAAGAACATCTAGATATATTATCTGAAACTTTGGAGGCATCTTACCTTGTGCTAAATGTGTACTCGTGGGTGAACAGGGGGCCAGTGTTCTTGAGGTGTTTTTATCATAGATTTTGCCATGTGTGCTTTTGGTTTGTAGTGGGAGGACTGAAGAGTTCCTGGAGCGGTGAATACAGAGAACCTAGATGCCTGCAGTCAACACAGAAAGCTATTCTCGCAGAACTACTGTTATCCATACCTGAACTCCCGGATAGCCAAAAGGTGTTGTCTAGAAGCCCTAGACCTCCGCTGCCATGTCAGGATCTGACTGAGAGAAAGCAGTTAATTAACCCAGACATGTGCAAGGAATTACTGCCACCATGTGACTCCCTTCTACCATCCTTCCTGGTACCAGCCAGTACTAGGAAATGCAACATGACAGAATGGAGGACTCCCAGCATTGACCACGACCTTCAGCAGCTGGAGTTTGGTAATCATAGATCAGGATTCATTCATTCATTCATTCATTCATTCATTCATTCATTCATTTCCTTTATTATTTTTATAAATAACTCAAGGCAGCAAACATATTTAATACTTCGTCCTCCTCCTATTTTCCCAAAATAGGAGAAGGAAGGAGAGAGAGAGACAGTGACCAGCCCAAGCTGGCTTTCATGGCTCATGGGACTAGAATTCACAATCTCCTGTTTTCTAGCCTGATGCTTTAATCTGCAGACCAAACTGGCTCTCTTATCATTAAAACTGCTTTTTTTGTTTGCCATCTATTTTCCTGACCTCTCTTCCCCCCCCCTCAAGCTTTTTGTACAGCTGTCCACATCATAGAAGTTTTTTTTTCTGAATGGCAGTGTATACTGTATATAGCATTTCTAACTGCTTGTTATTAATTTAGTTGAAGAAGCCAGTCATATAATACTTGTGAGTTTAAAAGAAGGAAAGGGTAATGACAGTAGCAGAATAAAAGGAACCTGCAAATACCCAGGCATCCATGAAGGAAATGGAGTATGTTGGAGTGTGAAAGTAACAAGGGTATGCATTTTATAGAGTAGGCATATTTCTGATGTATGCATTTTATAGAGTAGGCATATGAAATATTTAAATTTAATAGTAGAATCAGGAAATGAAAGGATCCTTTGAAAACCTTGGGTTAGATTATCGGTTAAAAAAAATGTTAGCATAAGCAAAATGTTCTTTAGATGAGTCAATAAACTTGGGAATCCATTTTCACTCCTTTATTTAAGTTGTGAAAGGGATTCATTATTAAGGTAGTTCAGTGTTTCATAAAATTATTTGGAAGAAGTGTTTCACCGTTTGCTTTGGCATAATACCTTCTTACTTTTCATTATAACATGTCTTTTATTTTTAAGTTTCAATGTGGCTGCTTTAATAAATAGTAGAAAGGTGCTGTGCTCATGCTTGCATGAAATCCAAAGCCCTTCTTCCAAATCATTTTGAAGCACCTAAAGTTCTTAGTTATCTCATAACATCTTTAACAACTTGTTCTAGCGGGATTCAGAAGAACCAGATTCTACTCTAGTATATGCCAATGGGAAAAATGCTATATCCATTGTTCAATTTTTTTCAGTTACAAATATTCTGTTTATAAATAAACTAAATAAAAATTTAAATAATCCTTTATTGGCAGATTATATTGGAAACGCAAAAGACAAAATAAATAGTTAGGCTTTAACTGGGTTGAACTTTTGAGTAAAGAAAGCTGTGTTTTAGAGAAGGAGAAATTAAAATAGTAAGAATGAAAAATACATGCCAATATGTTTAAAACTAAATATAATAGCTGCCAAGCATGAACTGGTATAAATACAATACGCATTTATAAAAAAGACCATTTAATTTATTATTGGAAGCAAAATCAAAACTATAATCGCCGTATTTTGAAATGTTAATGATGAGATAATGGAGTCCTTGCCTGTTTTAATAATGAATCCAGAAATGAGATGATGGTTTATCCAGATCAGTTTAGGGTAATCATGGATGCCGACAGTGGACAGTCTTCAACGTCTTCATTTTAGTCCATTCTTGTTTCCGTAGATCTGATTCTGAACAGCCTCTCTCAACCCTTTTCACTGGAAGAACAAGAACAAATGTTGTCATGCTTCAGCTTGGATAGCTTCCTCACATCAGATGGTAGTGAAAAGGTAACTTACATGAGAATGGACAGTTGCTGTTTTGAAATTGTAGCAGATTGTCCAAGTCAGAATACTCCAAGAAGGATTGAAAGAATTTCTATTCAGGACAATTTGGGCATAATTGAATGCCTTGTACATTCATATCTTTCACTGTGTGTTCCTGCTTCAAGTTTGTGTCCTGTCTATGCTAAGAAGGAAAACTGTTTTTTTTATAGAACCCCAATCTAGATTCTATTAAGAAAAGCATATTTATTTCCTCCGCCCAATAATAGAAGAAATAAATAATAAAATGAGTGGCTGATCTAATATACCCAGTTGCTCACCCAATCTTCTGGGTCAGAGAAGGGACAAGTAGTCCTTGACTTGACAACCACCATTGGGACCAGAATTTTTGTCACCAAGCAATACAGTTGTAAAGTGTGATGTGTTGTGTGACTGCATTACTTAGTACTGGCAGTTCTGGTGGCCATCATAATTCCAGGTATCGGGGATGGGGTGGGCTGTCATTAAGCAGGAAGTGGAGAGAATCCCAAATAAATACATATCCCCGATCACATCAATCAGACACAAAGGTTATGAATTTCACCTGTCAAGGTCCGGGAACGGAACCTTCTTTGCCATTGCCTCAGCCCTCTGGAATTTTCTTCTTACAAAGAGGTGCCAAACCCCCACTCTCCAGGTCTTTTGGAAGGATATGAAGACCTGGCTGTGCCAATTATGTGGAATACAAACCTGGAGATAGTTATTGCTTTGAATGTTCTCCCTCCCACTTTTAACTTTTAACATCTTTGGTTTTTACTTGGTGCCCATTTTACTGATGTATTTTTATGTGGTTTTTATGCTTTTAGCTGTAAGAGCAGAGTCACTCTGAGAATGTGATAGATAGTATGGGGGCAATGCAGGGGGATTGGGTAGGCCCTGGGAGGCCTGATGCAGACTGCACAAAACTTGGTGGGGATGCTAGAATACAATGTGACAGGAAGGAAAAGAGAGAAATAATATAATGCAGCTCAGGGTTTTATTGGCATACCGTGCATCTGGGGCTGTAAGAACCTGTTCAGTGGCAGCACAGCACAAAGCAGCTGTCTCAGGTATCCACAGCAGCAAGGTGGAAAACCGTAGCTCAGCAGTTTGGCGTAGTATACTTCAACCCAGCCATCCTTGCTGCCTTGCATTTCACCACGCTACTGACCATCACTGATTTCTTGCTCCTGCTGCTGATGAGGTGTGGCCGCCTTGGACCTTCACAAGACAACTGCTGCCCATGCCAGGCCTTCTTTCCAAGATTGCTTGCACCATTCTCCAAATTGTGTGTTCCACTCTCCAAATAGTGCATCCTGTTCTCTCAATGTTTCAGAAAGCGTTCAGAAACCTTTTTGTAAGGTCTTCACCAGATCTTTGAGAACAAGCAACCTGTTTGCAAAATGGCAAACACCCAGCTCTTGCAATGCTTTAGAAGACCTCAGAAAATTTCTAAAGGCTTTCTGAAGCATTACAAACACCAGGAACATGATTTGGGGAATGTTACAAGTGACCTTGGGAAGAAGGCCCGGTGCAGCCAGCAGCTGCTTTGTAAAGGGTTAGGCAAGGCATGCCTTGTGAATAGCAGGAAAAAGATGGCAAAGGTCAGCTGGGTGCAGCAGGCCCTGGAGGTCAGTGAAAACCATTAGTGCTTTGTGCTGTGGTCTTGGAGTAGTTAGCTGAGATTTGTGGCTTGGGGAATCATTTCTCAGGGGCAGCTGCATCCCTGTTACTGCAAAATAAAGGCCTAGAGGATAATAGTAGCTAGCTAGCTGAAGGCCCTGAGCCTTTACTTCAGCCCCTGCTTTGATACTTCTGCCAAGTGCTGTGCAAGTTGGCCAAAAGGATAGACAGGCAAGAGATAAGCAGGAGGGGGAAGTCGAAGGACCCCTATGTTTGTGTGGGCAGGCTGCCAATAATCCAAATTCTGATCACATGACCATGGGATACTGCAGTGGCCATAACTTCAGGGAACAGTCGTAAGTCCATTTTTTTCAGTAGTGTTGTAACTTCAAATGAGCACTGAATGAATAATCATAAACTTCAGCATTTCTTTCCAGTCTCTTTCCCATTCACTTCAGATCATTCCCAGGACTTTGTGCTTTTCTGGAAAACTACAAACTCTGCTCACTGCAATTTAATTGCATCAGTACAGTGTAGTTTTATGTTGTTGGACTGGGAAAGGGAGATCGGGTTCAAACCCTCAACTGTGGAATCAACTGGATTGATTTTGGCCAGTTACTCAATCTCAGCCAAAATGTAAAGATCTGCCATAATCAGTGTAATCTAAAAAAATGTAAATATAATAAATAGTATCCTATAATAAAAGGGTATAGATATTCCTAGGGAATGTTCACATTTTTCTTTCATATCACATCACCCCATAATCTTTGAGCTGTTACCCCAGAATCTTATAAACAAAGCTGAGCTATTCTTCTCTGTATGTCCCCCTTCTCCTCTGCCTCTGCAAAAATGTTGGCTGGTACATCTTTCCCATTTAGAATGTTTCAGTACTGAGGCATAGCACGGCACTTGGACAAATGATCAACTTCATGAACAGTTGGTTAAACGTTCCATTAGCCATAACCATTACAAAACACACATGCATACTGAAACAAAATTGCTGTCTTCTCTCTGCTTGTGTGTCTCTCACATATAGTTTTTCTTCAGCAAAATACATTCCTTCTCATGCTTGAAAGTATTCACATTTACTTTTTTCTCCATATACTAGGTGTCAAATTCAAGCCCATGTACAGATTTCCATTCTCTAGCATTTCTTGAGAAGTTTGTGTGTGTGTTTGGAATTACTGCAAGGGAGGGGGGAATACAGATTGAAGAAAGGAATGCAAAAAAAAGAATGTAACAAAAAGATACATCTGGCAGCCAAGCCCCCCCCCAAAAAATGTAGTTGCTCCTCCTTTTTGATTCTTTAGGGTTCATTGAAAATGTCCCACAGTCTGAAGGACACCATGAGTTCAGGTGTACATTCCTGGAACAGCCAAGCAGATGGCCAGAGCACCAGCTGGAACAGCTGGCTGAATCGTAGCAGGAACACAGATATGCCCACTTATGTTAACGGTAAGACATGGTTATAGGATGATAGCCACAAATTATTTTTATGGTGTTTGTCAGATATGATTTTTTAAAAAATCAAGATTAGTTACTACTTGAATTATGAGCTAGAACAATAGGATAGCAGCCTGGAAGATAATTATTCTTTCCCATTCTTTACTAAATTTTTCTAGTAACAATCTAACCTACGTTTCTGGAAAATGTTTATTTGATAAAGTTAAATGGTGAAGACTTTGGCTGTTTGAAAGACAACTTAAGTGTGCCATGAGCTTTCAAAGATTAATCTGGTTAAGTGTATGTTACATTATACTCTGCACCATTATTAGGCAAGTTGTATTTTGGAGGATTAATTTCATTATTGAACAACTACAATGCTCTCGGTCAATCCAATATGTTAATAAACCTCATACATGAACATTTAAGAAAGTAAAAGTGAGATTTTTTTAGGAGAATATGTGTGCACAATTATTGGGAAACAATTAGTGTGCAGAATTATTATGCAACTAAATAAAAAATGAAAATTTGCCCATCTCATTTGTTTATTTGCATCTGTTAAAGTGAGAATAATAAACAACTCAAAATGTACAAATAAACATTTCTAACAGTTCACAAAAAATATCAATCACCAATATAGCCACCCTTCTTTTCAGTAATAGTCATAAGCCTTCCATTCATGGAGTCTGTCAGTTTCTTGATCTGTTGACGATCAACTTTTTGTGCAGAAGCAACCACAGCCTCCCAGATACTATTCAGAAAGGTGTACTTTAAAAAGGGCCCACAAGTTCTCAATAGAGTGTAGGTCAGGTGAGGAAAGGGGGCATGTCATTATTCTTTCATCTTTAAGGCCTTTACTGGCTAGCCACACAATGGAGTACTTAGATGCATGGGATGGAACATTGTCCTGCATAAAAATCATGGTCTTCTTGAAAGATGCAGACTTTTTCCTCTACCACTGCTTGAAGAAAGTGTCTTCTAAAAACTGGCAGTAGATTTGGGAGTTGATTTTGAGTCCATCTTCAACCCAAAAAGGTCCAACTAGCTCATCTTTCATAATACCAGCCCATACCAGTACCCCACATCCACCTTGCTGGCATCTGAGTAGAAATGGAGCTCTGTGTCTGTTACTGATCTAGTCATGGGCCCATCCATCTGGTCCATCCAATCACTCTCATCAATCTATAAAACCTTTGAAAAATCTGTCTTGGCCCAGACTTGTCATTTCAACTTATGTGTTTTGTTCAGTGGTGGTCAGGTTTCAGCCTTCCTTACCATGGTCATGTCCCTGAGCACTGAATACCTTGTATTTCTGGGTGCTCAAGATAGGTTGCAGTTTTGGAATATGATAGCACTGGAGGATAATGGATTCCTGGTAGCTTCATTTTTGATTCTTCTCAAATCTTTGGCAGTTAATGTGTATCTTTTTTTCTCAACATGTTTCTTGCAACCCTGTTGACTATTTGCAACAAAATGTTTGATGCTTCTGTGATCATGCCTCAATATCCTAGCAATTTCAAGAGTGCTGCATCCCTCTGAAAGACTTTTTACAATTTTTGACTTTTCAGAATCAGTTAAATCTCTCTTCTTCTTTTTTGCCTATTTTGCATGAGGAAAAGAAGCTGCCTAATAATTATGTACACTTTGATATAGGTTGTTGATCTCCTTAGGCCTCATTACACAAAAACACATCACCTAGTATGTTTATATCCACTAAGCATTCTAGTTTACACAGCTTGGAGGTGGAAAATATGCATAAAAATGATGATATGGTCAAAATACTCACTTGCCTAGTAATTGTGCACACAGTGTATTTTCAAAATAATTGTAAAATCTGTATGTTCAGCTGAATTTTAAAAAATGGCAATAACAAAAATTAATGAAATGAAATGAGATGCTCAAAATATATTTGTGGCTTTTGAACTCCTTTAGATCCTGATGCTTTCATTTGGATTCTTACACTAACCAGGGTTTGGAACAGGTGATCTGAATCAGGTGTGCCCAACCCATGATCTGAATGGACAGCTAGTAATGCAGCCCCACAAGATAATAAAAAATAAAGGAAGTTTGTTATTTATATACATTAACTATATTATATACTTTATGTGTGGCCTAAAAATTCATCTTCACTAAGTACAGCTCAGAGAAGCCAAAAGGTTGGAGAACCATAGTCTAATTCCATATTTCTCAGTCTTACCAACTTTAAATGTGTTTGGAGTTCAAGTTAACAGGATTTCCCAGCCATCATACTGTGATTTGAAATCCACATATTTTAAAGCCACCAGTGTTGGAAATACTGGCCTAATGATCTCTTTTTGCACTAGTATTCTCTGGGCTAAGGAGCATCTTACGTTTGATGAAGAGAGTTTAGTCCAAGGATGGGTAGAAGGAAAATTGAGAGCTATTAATCTCTACAGAATAGGTTCTTTGCAATAACATCTGAACAAAAAGTTCTTTTCTCTCTCTCTCTCTCTCTCTCTCTCTCTCTCTTATTTTCTCCCAGGGGTGAAAATAGAGATCTGCTTGCTTAGTGGGGAAAGCCTCCACATCAGAGAATTCCGTGGAACTAAGGTGGGAGATGTTGCCACTGGAATCAGCAGCCAGGTAGGTGTTGCGCTGAACGGTCTTTTTTTGGGGGGGGGGCTATGTATTAAAACAGAACTTTTGGTGAAGGAAATTTAAATTTTGCAAGGCGAGCAACTTTTCCATGGAAGAGGGTGCACAGTAATATTTTTTATCTCTTAGATATTTTGAAGTGGGTGGGACTACAGTTTCCTGTCCAATCTGACGATTTGAGATGCCATAGCTCTGCCCCAATTGGGGAAATTAGTCTTGTTTCGGGAGTGGCAGGATGCCTCTGAAAGATTTAAAATGCCAATTTATTCATATTTTTACTATTTTGCTATTTACTACTTTATTTAAACATAGTACATGATTTATTTCATCCTTAAACCCATTCCAGGCCAAGATATGTAATAGTCCAGAGGTGTGCCATAGGTCACAAAACAGGGATGTGGTGGGTTCACAGGGTGATTTGGCAGATTTATACAGGCATTAATTAGGATTGCCAGTAATATATACCTATAGTAGAGTGGGTTTCGTTTACCAGCTTTTTATTTTGTTTTGTTTTGTTTTGTTTTCTTAGATACCAGCCCCTGCATTCAGCTTCTTCTCAAAAGAAGGTGATCCTGTTCATTGTGATATGGCGGTCCCTGATTCAGGCATTGAACTTCAGTGCACTTTGGCTCCTGATTGCAGTTCTGGCTGGAAGTGGAGGGTCAAACATGGTCAGTTAGAGAAGCGGCTGTAAGGTCTTTTTCCTCCTCACATCTTACATTGAAGCAAATGGGACTTTGCAGAAAAATCAATGCAGGAATTTGTTGGTGACAGCTGGCTGCTAAAGGAGATGATAGGTTCCTTGTCTGCTTCTTTGCCACATCCAATGCCTATGGAAGGTGTTGTGGGATGAACTTCTATGCAGAATTGAATGGTTGGACTGCATTTAACAAATTCAACCTCAGAGGCTTGGAAACATCCTTAATCCCACTATCGAGGACTATCCAATAGTGCTTTTTTGGGGGGGAATCATCTTTAAACCTGCCTTTTTTCTCATATATATATATATATTCATTCATCTGGCATGTTCTGAGCTACATCTGGAGTATGTTCACTCATAATTGTTTTTTTTTTACTTTGAAATTATATGGAAAAGATAAATCCAATTGACAAAATTAGGTTTTTTTTTAAAAAAATGCATGATTGTTATCCCTCTCTCTCAAAGAAAATAACATTTGTGTTTGAGGGCAGTAGACCAGTCTGAATTTAGTTGCCTAAATTCCAATTAAATTTTCTAGATTTTCTACTTCCTCTCCCAAACATGCTTACTTCTTTACCAAGGCAACCAGCCATTCTGGAGGGCAGCAATTTTTCAATCCATCTTTTCAAATGTAATTCCTAGGCAGCTGGAGTGAATGTGTAAATTACAAAAAATTGGCCATATAGCAACTCTAAACTATAATGTTTCTCCTTGTAAAAGTCTCATTTCACATCAGAGTTAAATGTCTTCATTTCTGACTTCACTATTGGATAATAAAATTTGTCTATTGCTACTTTCACTGGCTTCTAAATCTACTGTAATTCTAAACAAGTAGATTATTTTTTAGAAGCTTGAAGTTGTGCCTTAATAATGGGTTGTTTCTTAATTGGCAAGAGGCTTTTGTAGTCTGGTCTATTAGAAGTTGTACTGCTGCATTTGAAATCTTGCTTGGATGCCCTGCTAATTTGATTGTAGTTGTGCTCTAAGAGGCAATATCTTCCCAGTTGGTACAACAGAAAGCTGAAATAGGCCACTGAGTGTTTATGATAGTATATAATTTCAGTTGTCTGAAGTTCATGTTGTGGTCCCTATTTAATTCTGCGCAAAATTAAATGCTATTCAAAATTGGAATAATTGCTCTTGCAATTCAGTAACCTATGGAATTTTGTGTTTTACAAAATTGCCACAAGTATTGGGAGACACTATGGTTAAAATATCTCCTCAGGACCATGATGGCTGATGAAAAGGGCAAGCAGCCTCTAATTTTGCCATTGAAAACTGAAATTTATAAGTACTGTTGTTTGGGACTGCAATCTGTAAAATCATTTTGTACTGTATTCACTCAGTAGCTGGTAGAGTTAAATGCAACACTTCATTATAAAGAATAAGAATTAGTACAAGAAACTTACTTGACATTACTTCATTGTGGGCAGCAGCATTGTGGGCGCAAGCGGAAAGAAAGAGTTGACGCGCTGTTCTGGGGAACTTCCAAGGCATCCGGCTCCATTGTTCCTCCAGGAACCTGGGTGCTTTTATCCAGCCTGAACAGACCGATTCGGAAAAACGCCACGGAATCATCACTTAACAAATTTGACTTTCTTTTCAGTTTGACTGCAGGAGGCTCAAATAAAGCATTCTCTTAAGGTCACCTGGGTAGGTTTCTCGACAGTATATTTGTTGTGGCAATAACATTGGAGCTGAACAGTAACTAGGAGCTGTTTCCTTTTGTGACTGATGATCAGTCTGAGGTTCTGAGCCAGGTTCTGAGCCAGGACCTCCTTGAGAGTAGGGGCTTGCTTGAGTTCTCTAAGCTCCTTTGACGGCTGAGCTAACTGGAGGGCATGATGAGCAGTGTAGTTGTCTGAAAACAGGACAAGAGGAGCCTCAAGTTTTACTGTGGACGTTGAATTGATTTTGTCCAGCATCTCTGAGAATGACTGGCTGCTTCATTTTTCTCGAGAAGTGAGTGGTCTTTTTCCATCAGAGAGTGATTTTCCACAGCTCACCCCAAAGCCTCCAGGCGCGGCTCCTTTTCCTGAAAGAGAAACCATGGCGGATCTGCTCCTCGCTCGCCCGGCATTCATGAAAGAGTTTAGTTGTTCTATCCATCTGTATATCTGGATAGATGAGTAAATTCTATTTTCCGCTGTCACCTAGTTTCAAGTTGGAACTCAAGGAATGATTTTAAAAAATTATAGAGAAGAAACTGGCTACAGAGCCAATCACAGCGGTCAATCTATTCCTAACTGTAGATAACATTTTTTTTAAAGTACAAATTGCCCTCTAAGGGTTGTACAGCTTAGGGAGCTTATCCATTCTGTTTGTGGAAAGGAAACAGCTCCTAGTTATCAATACATTTCTCTTGTGTTCCTAAAAACATCATCTGTGGAAATCTTAACTCTTTCAAGCACTTTTCTTAATTTGCAAGAATGGCTGACTTATGATCCAATCAAAAGGAAAAAAAATGTAGCAATATGAAGTATCTATATGCAACGGGGGAGTAAACTACGGTACCATCACATTTAGAAAAATCTGAAAGTTTATTGATATTTTTGGTATCTGCGGCTGTAATCCAGGGGTCTTTCCTCTCCAGTTCTTAAAACATTAATCTACTTGCAGCATATTGATTCCTGCAAATGAAGTAGCAGACCCTAAATCAAGAAATAGGGATCTAGATTAATGTATAGAAAAGCACAATATTTTTTCTTCTTCATGCATTTCCTTCATGCATACTTTCTCTATTTGTTGTTTTTTGGTATAAAGAAAGAAATTATTTTGTCAGATTTGCATTGCGATGACGTAATGATAGTGAGCTCATAGATCATATTATGTCTCTGCAGGTGTATGTTCTTTTTTACTGTGATACATAAATCAACTCTGTGTAGCATCAAGTCAAGCCACAATGGCATATTGAACAAATGATGAAAATCATTTGGTCATAGTGTTTAGGAGCACTATATGACCCGAGCCATTTTTTTTAACTCTAGAG
Organism: Diadophis punctatus similis; assembly: GCA_023053685.1. Classification (NCBI taxonomy): domain Eukaryota; kingdom Metazoa; phylum Chordata; class Lepidosauria; order Squamata; family Dipsadidae; genus Diadophis; species Diadophis punctatus. Next base: position 22,024,607 of record JALIGW010000009.1, on the reverse strand, counting down.
AATTTAGGCTAAAATGTTAGCTTTCTGTGTGGAGAATTTATTAACTTCCTTGCTTCCAGGGTTTAAACTGTTAAATAACCAATTTGCTTGCAAAAATGAGCTTAAAAGTTTGTCTATTTTTTCAATGTTAAAATTGTATTGGTTTTGAAAAAGCCAAGAGATGGAACACTAGAAAGCCTCAGTCTTACAGCCTGTTATCTTAGATTCTTTCCCTTCCAGTCCAGCTTCAGAAATGCCACAAACCTTTTTAAAATGAATAGAATGAAATAATTATTTGGGACAGCTCTTTAGACTGGAGTTGCTTTTGCCAAAATCAGGGTATTAACCAGAGTGGCCTAAAGATCCTTCCAAACTGTGTTCTTAATACTTCAATTAAGTGTTCGTTTTGTTGTTTTCAACTTAAAATATATATTTTAATGGAGGGGGGAAGAGGGGGAAAGTAAGAACATACCAATAGATTTTAAATGAAAATAACTGATTATGTTCATGTGATGCACTGAACCACAAACTTGCCAGCTATATTTAGTCTGATGGGTTCGGAAAAGACCTGTGCTGTGTTAGTTTATGGTTAGTGTGCTGTTAGTTTATGGTTCAGTGTGCTGTTTCAGTCCAGAAAAGTAAATTTTATTGTGGATAATCATGTTATACAAGCACAATATATATTGTCTGTGATTCTGTGGAGATTAAGAATGACTGATGTTATTTTTAACTGTCAATGAAGTTGTAACCCTAATGAAGCTTAAATGTACCTTTTTCAATCAAGGAAATTAAATCACAGTGCCTTTAGCTCGTATTTTGGTGGTGTCTATTTATTTGGCTAGATTTTTTTTCTGTTTCTCTTTGGCTAAGGGTGGGTGAATATCCAAAAGTGTTGTGGTTACTCAGTAATGACCAAGTGCAGTTTACAAATTTGCAACAGATGTATACAACTTCTGTGATTTTGGTGCAGATGTGTCTCATCACATACCAAAGCCAGCATACTGTCTCCCACAGTGATTTCTGTGGGAAGACCATAAATAGCTCATGCTGGTGTCAGGGGCTGTCTGCTGTCCTTTATAGTAAGGATTGCTTCATAAAAAAATTATTGCCCAACATTGATAAGTGTTTGTTTTTTGAAGAAAGATTTCATTTTCCACATCTTAAATTGTAATTCATACAGCTTAAAATTGATTCGTAATTTGGGAATAAAAATTTGAGAATAAAATGCTTGCCAATTATGGGGAAAGCTGGAGAAGAGTCATTATCAGAAGGGCTGCTGCAAGATTTGGCTTTGTGAAGGAGTTTGAGAAGTAAACCTTTATTTTGTCAAGACAACACTAGAAAGACTATCTTTACCCATGTGCAACTGAAAATCTCAACTGATAAAGTGGCATTTCTTAATTCCCTTGCACGGTGTATTTTATCCAATTCGAGGTCTATTGTATTGTCTGAATCCAAAGCACTTATTATTGAAGCTTAGTAACTTGGCCTTGTCATAAAGTGCAAGACTGAATTTTGTAAAACCAAAATAGTCACCATTTTGGATCTAGATAACATTGTTCAAATCCTACAATGCAATAACAGGAAGGGCTTTAAACTATTGTGGGAATGATTGGTTTTAAATAAAGTTCCAAGTTCATCCATGGACACTTGAATGCTTGCTATGGATACTTAAGTGGTATCTTTAAGTCAGCCATTTGTCATCAGCCCAGTCCAAGGTGGCTGTTGGATAAAATGGAGAGCCGATGAAAGTCACCTTAAGTCTCGAACAAACATGGGTTTATAAATCAAATAAAATGGTGGGATGTTCATGTACATTCAAAACATTTTGGCTTAATGTGGTGAAAACCCGATCTTAAAATTTAGAGTACTGTACAGATTTTAATCACAATAGTAGAGGAGTCTGAGACTAGAGTCTATTAGTTATATACAGTAAGCAAAACTGTAGTATCACAGCAAAAGTTAGTCTCTCAAACATTTGATTTCTGAAAGTGATCAGATCAATTTATCTATGCGACATGTAGTACTCAGAGGGAAATCGTTCTGGATCTATCATGGATTAACAACGATCAGATGTGTTTGCAGTACAAAAATGTTTCTATTTCCTTGGCTGAACTGGGAAGTTGAAAACACATTCTGAAAGGCAAACTACATCTGCTGAGAAAAAGTGCATGAATATAGCCACCTGCATTTGAACTAAGTTGCAACACCTTTTACATGCCACCTAAACTGATGGTTTTATTGTTTTGGGGGGGCAGCAGGAGAAACAGCCTGTGAACTCTAGGTTACAATGAATGAGGCGGCAATTTTTGCTGTTAGTGGTAAAATAGGTACTTGTTATACTGTTCAGTTGGGTAGTTTTCCTCAACCATATCATCTGGAGCAGGGGTCTCCAACCTTGCAACTTTAAGACTTGTGGACTTCAACTCCCAGAGTTCCTCAGCCAGCTATGCTGGCTGAGGAACTCTGGGAGTTGGTCCACAAGTCTTAAAGTTGCCAAGGTTGGAGACCCCTGATCTGGAGGGTATGAAGCTTGAGGAGAATATAAAGAGTCATTATTTAAAAACCAGACAGAAAGATGATTTGTAGGGCAGGTAAGTTTTAAGTGTACCAAGTTGTGTAGTCTCTAAGCACTTTTGCTTATCCTACATCTTGAACAGAGTTCTAAGCTGCCATGTGTTTATGATCATAGGATGTATCTGTGGACACCTGGATATTATTGCAAATTGTATTGGTTCCTCTTTGACAGATTTTTTGCAAGTGCAATTTTGAATTTTTCCTGTCTTTAGAATCTGAGCCCAGTGTACTTCCCAAACACTAAGAACATAATTTTCATTGTTACAATACATGTATTATATTCTCTCATTTGTTAACTTGCTTTGGATTAAATGCAATTTACACACCATATATAAAAATAATGTATACAAAGTAACAAGTCATGTAGAGCATTGTGGCTCATCTACAGGATTCAAGGCATTTTAAGAAAACAATTAAGTTCCACATTCAGTTGTTTTACTAACCCTCCCTCCCCACACCTTTCCCCTTGCTCCCAGACATGGCATAAAGAATTGTGCTATTCTGAGCATTTGCTGCAATAATTTTAGTTTTTCTTAAATTATGGGGAAAGCAATGGTAGCCTAAAACTGGGCTTCTAAGCATATCTAGTCTACAGCAAGTTTGGGATGGACAGTAGGGACCTGGCCATAGTATTGTTAAAGGCGGTTGAGGATTTTGTTTCATCCAAGTTGAGACTGAACAAATTTGTCCATGCATATCTAATCTCTCCTGAAATAGGTAGTTATTGCTGTGAAGCTTGCATGCTGGAGTTCGAGAGGGAAAGCAAAAGTGCAACTTTGCATAAGTGTCCCTGCAAGCATAAAGTGCTCCAGATGGAGTCAGATTATACAAAATGATGGTACTGTAACCCATGCCTCCTGCACACCCACCTACCCAAAAAAGAGGGGCATGAACACGTTGCTCTTCCCCTATACATATTTTAGGAGATATAATTAGTTCTCCTTCAGCAAAAGGAAAGGAAAGCTAGGATCTATAAAAATTTGGCTTGATTTGGGAGAGGGAGTAAGATGTATTGCCTGTGCAGTGGAACTATCCAAAAAAAAAAGGAAAAGGGAAAAAAAACATTTTTCATGAGTTAACCCCATTCCCCAGGCTTCCAGCAAGTGGGGAAACATGCATTTGGATTTGGATGTGGTATCCTTCAGACGAACTAACAGTTGTAAATCTCAGTATAGAATTAGAACTATGCATTGCAATGATGGATTAAATCTTTATTAAAGATCTCCTGAGTTATCTAATTACTGTCACCTCCACTCTATATTTTTCTGTCTCCTAGTAAAGCTCATAAGAGTATGCATCTGAAGATTAGAGGTGGGGAGATAATATATATAATATGCAATATATACTGCCAGCAACCCGGAAGAAAAAATTGTTCAGCCCACAGAAGAATGACACCATGTGGCAAGGAAAAGAACAGCAATTCCCATAACCAGTGTGATTGTCACCAACACTCAGAATGAGTAGTTTTTGAAAGTGCCAAACTTTTGCTAAATCCTGAGATGCTGTTCAACTGATCAGATTAACTCCCTAGACTGATTGTTGTGCTAGAAAAGGATGCTGAATTCATTAAATACTCTAGAAGAATATATAATCATGGGAAACTATTTGCTAGAGAGGGAGAAGAGCAACATTGTTTTCAATGGGTTTCTAATTACATTGGATGCAACTGTGATCATGCAGTTACAGTTGACATGTAGTTGAATGTGAAATATAGGTCACAATAAGGGGTATACCTGGACTGTATGGAAATGTATAAAGAGGACAAAAAAAACCCCTATGATTCCTGTTCTTTCCTCATTTCTTCTTTTCACAATTCTAAGAACTTGCCTTATTATTCATAATTCTAAGGAAGCAACAGGATTATGTGGCCAGAACCAATCATGAAATTTTGCGAAAGAAAAGGCTACAGGCCACTGAAGCCAACTCATTCTATATCAGAAAGCTGAAATGCTGAATATGGTTTTGATTCAAAAGTGATTAAATTAATGCAGCACCTTTGCAAAAAAAACTTAAAAATGCTGGAACAGGATGCTATTGTATACAGGGTGTTTGCTCCAGTCAGAAACAGCTTGGATTTACTAATTAATTAGCCATGTTTTGCTATGTTATAATGGCTTAAATGATCCTGAGGTTACACTTTCCCAGGAAGTAATCAGCCTACAAGTACATCAGTACTTAGACAAACATAATTTTTGTGACACTTGAAAGAAAACAGACAATCCTCTCCCACCTTGTCCTAGGATAGAAGAAGAATTGAAAAACTAAAATAGAATAAATGCCCTAGATAAAGAAACCATAATAGGTTGGTTGGATAGAAAAGAAAGCAGGGAGAAAGGATCTGGATCAAATTGCTTTCTTCTTCTTTAGAGGCAGCAGCCGCCACAAAGATTTTTGGAGGTGGAAGATGTTTCTTATTGATTTGGTGGTGGAGGTTTCTAGCACCATTGGCTGTCTCTGTATTTGAGACTTGAGCCTCCCATCCTGCCCACTGCTGCTATGGTAGGTCAGTCAAATGTGGCCAAGATGATAGTTGCTTATTAGATGAAGAAATATTGTTGATCCAGTGGGCAATATAGCCAGCCGGACTTACATGTGCAAAGGTTATAATTAAGTGTGTATGTAGGGAAGGGGAGAGGACAGTCATCCTGGCCTGAGTCCCTTTATTCCTTGGTGGGAAAAGTCTTTGGTCCAGGCCTCTTGGTCTGAGTTCTTGCTTCACTCAGCAAACCAAGGCTTATTTAGCTTGTTCTCATTCAAATCTGTCACAGTGAGATCTCGGAGGTCGCCTGGAGAGTCTGCCCAGTGATTCGTTTTTTGCCACTGTGCCGACCAGTGTCCCCCCGCCGGTATGGCTGGATACGTAGACCTACCACAAAATAAAACAAAACTCAATTATGACTTTTGAAGGCGTATTCTCTGCCCAACAATTTTTTTTATAATGCAGAACGTTTTAATAAATAGGGAAGAAATTATTTTACCTGCTTCTCAGTATTCAGTATGTTTGGGGGGAAAATGGGATTCCAGCCTTGAGACAGACTTTTGTTAAGAGTATCTAAAACTTTGCAGTTGCCAAGAAAACTAAATCTTTGCATCAGACACTAAAATTCCAGTACATATTAAAAATAAGCATGCATCATAAAAGTACTTGTTCTTTGCTCTTGGGAAATATATAAATATATAAATATTACTTGACAAATATATAAATATGTATCTATATATAAGCAAGATGGATATAATGGGGAGACTAGATTAAATCTCCAGTCACGGTGCTCATACAGAGAGTGTAATTTTCCTGTCGGATGGGAATTTGAGGATAAAAAGAGGGTCTTGTGGTCCATTCTGCCAGACTCAATGAGGATAGGAGCTCCAAATACATTCAGAGAATCTTCTCGTTGTTGGAAAAGGTTAATCTGCCATGCTAATTGCTAATATTCCTTCCCCCAAATAAACTCTGCTGCTGACCAATGTTACCTAAAGCCACAAGCTACAGTGGGCTTTCTTCATTGAAGCTGGCATCGCAGAAGAGGCGAGATGAGCGTTTCCCCGTCCGAGCAGTAAAAGGAATAGTTTTCAGAGCTAAAAAAGGACAGTTCAGGGAAGGAAGAAAGGAATCAAAGAAAGGAAAAGAGAAAGGAAAAGCAGTAGGCAAGTGAAAGAATGGATTGTTCAAAGAAATATACCTTGATAGTACAGCTGCATTACTGTACTTACTAAAAAAGTTATCTAGAGAATGGCTACCTGCTCTCCCTTAGAGACTCTCCAGAGCCATCGAACCCCGGCAACTCCCCATGTCAGATTCAAGGTCAAGATGCCCTTGAGTGAGCTATTGGCTGAATCCGTGCAGTTTCATTGGCAATAATATCTAAGTGATTACCCAATTATTTCCTCTTTCCAGGTTTCTCAGTTTAGCAACAACCTCATATTACCAGGTGCTCCCCATCCAATACTAACAGATTGTTGCTGTGGAGAAAAGTAGGAGGCAGGAGCATTATGGATACCATCCTGAGTACCTGAACGAGGTGGAGTAGAAACCAAATAAATAACAAACAAACAAAGGCTGAGCTCCTCAGTTTCTGAAATTAGCACAGTTGGCTAGATGCTGAGGCCACGATACAATATTAATCCCCAAATTCCGTTTGTGATATGGATATATTCTTTGAGGATCCAAGGCAGAGAAAGATACAGGTATATCTAAATTGAGTGTGGTTATCTTGCAGGGGTTAGTAAAAGCAAATGAACATGACTTCCAAAAGAAGTGATAAGGCTTAAGAAGGGCAAAAGGGAAGCAAGTCAAAAGTCAGAAGTAAATGAACAGCTAGTGTCAGAAACATCCTTTAAAGTCCCACAGAGCTTCAAGATCATATGCTCATGTATAGCTAGCTTCTACCAATCTACAAAATGTGCCAGGGAAGATTTAAACAGACTGGTTTGGATCCAGATTTGGGCATGAATTAGGGTTACAGATGTAGATATACTTATTATTTCCACACACACACACAGAAACCTTTCTGGGTTTCTGAAAAGGCTATCATGGAAGACACAAGGAGCTGAGGGGACGGAGTGGGGAGAACCAGAAGCAAAGATACCTTCCATGATCAAAGCTCTGCTCATACATTTTAATTTTCTATTACTTTCAGGAGTTTCCTATTTTCACTGTACTACAGCTTTTCTTCTACAAAGTTTCAATCCCCTGCATACTGTAGTATTTTTCAGTGTTGGAAGGCAGTGGTGAAATCCAATTTTTTTACTACCGGTTCTGTGGGCGTGGCTTGGTGGGCATGGTGTGGCTTGGTGGGCGTGTCAGGGGAAGGATACTGCAAAATCTCCATTCCCACCCCACTCTAGGGCCAGCCAGAGGTGGTATTTGCCGGTTCTCCGAACTACTCAAAATTTCTGCTACCGGTTCTCCAGAACCTGTCAGAACCTGCTGGATTTCACCCTTGCTGGAAGGGGAAATTTGCCTTCATCAATCCAATTGTATATCTAAATCTAAACTCATCTTACTTATGGTGTATATTATTTGTACATTTGTACATAATTTCCTGGATTGTATTTTCTATTTCTATTGATGGGTTTAAATAGTTTAATGTTTTGATAGTGCTTTGAGCATATTACCCCCGAAAAAAAGAAGCAGGATAAAACTGTAAGAAAAGATAACAGTTCACATCTGCAATAAGGAAAATTAAGTGTGCAGCTTCAGTGGACATTAGAAATGTGCTACATAATTCTCAACCAATGTGGCAGGGACCCAAAGAAGTAAAAACCACATGCCAGCTACCAGAGATATGCAGGAAGATCCTCAACAGTACCCATGCAATAAAAAATATTGCTATACCTCATTTGCTTTAGAACCAGGTATCTAAAGAGAAACAGTAAATTCAGGACAAATTATTTGTAGGTCACAAAGGATCACTTTTCCCTGTCAATAGGATTCTGAGCAGTTTTCACTTCATCTTTGGGCCTCTAGGGAGGATCTGCAGAGATTTCAGAATTTTTTGATGAAGCTGCCAATTTCCCTTCTCACCTGAAATAATGTCTTCAATGGCACCATCTTTTTCTTCATAAATGAGAGGCTCTTTCACCATCTGCTTTTTCTTCAGCTCAGATATGAGGTCCATCTGTTGTCGCTTGGCCTTATGGGTGGGAGATTGCTAAGGAAGAGAAACCGTTGCTATGGTTACCCATGAAACTGAAGTTGTTTGTAAAGCCAACTCACCCAACAGTGGCGTATAGGAAGTAAGTCCACTTATGGAGCAGGATATGCTGTAGATTTTGGAACACGAGGAAAGGATGAGAAAACCTTAACCCATACCTTGGATACTGCCTGTTCCTCTTTGCCAGGGGAAACTGACTCCTCTTCTTTGGCAGCTGCTTCTTGCTTCTTCCACACTTTGATATCTTCCTCTGCTTTCTTTATATTAGTGAAATGAGAAAAAAACAATAATCCCATTAAGCAAACATTTATATCTCATCTAGATCATTGTTTTTCAACCTTAGTAACTTTGCTGGTGAGGAATTCTGGGCATTGAAGTTCACATATCATAAAATTGCCATGGTTGAGAAACACTGATTTATTATACAATAAGATGTTTTCCCCTCAACAAAGATTATGGCCCATTTCTCCTTTGCAAGCTCTGCTTTTATTTCTTTGAAATAAGCCCATGTACTATGGAAATGAGCTTTTAAGATCACAGCATACATTCTCGTATCCCTAATTCCCATTTTCAAGAAATGGCACCTTCTTTGAAGCACAAATTAATACATTATTTTTCCCAACTGGTATAGTATTCCCTCACACTTGGCCATCAATATTATTGTAATTCTTCTCACTGTTCACTGCATGAAAATGCATATGTGTAAATTACATGAAAGCCACAAAAACAAAAAAACAAAATTGTAAGGGTGGCATTAATCAATCCCAACAAGCTAAAGCTACAATAAAAAAAATACACCAGTACTTTATGTCAGGTGAAAGAAAAAACAGTTTTAAATAGTTTCTTTTTTTAATACTAGAAGGAATTAAGATATAAGAATGAGCTGATATTATTGGAAGAAACTATTGTAACACTCTTGCTTATGAATTACAATTACATTCATGCAATTTTCTGTGAATATCATCAATAGTCCTTTACCACAAGGTTGTTTTGTATCCCTCAGTAATAATTGTCAGGAAAACAATAGAACAATAGAAATTAGCAGCAAATGCCATCTACCAATGAGGTTTTAGGTTAAAGAAAAACTGATTTAGTATATTTCAATAATTCAAGGTTCCTTATATCCATCTTCTGACCAAGCTTTACAAAACTTCAATAGAGGAAACTACTTCAATAATCTTCATATTGCAAAAGCGACGCAGGAAAACACAAGAGAGCAGCCATCTTGAGAATCCATTATTCAGGCAAAGGATGAACCCAAATAGTCTCCTTGGGTCATTAGGCTAAAACATTAGGCTGCAACATATTGGAAACAGGTTTTTTTTACCTGGTATGCTTTAATAAAGCGTACAAATGTAGGGAAGAACATAGTTGGGGGAGTAGTCTTGGGATTCTCCCCAAAGTACTCCACTGTTGACTCATATGCCTCCTATGGAGCAAGCAAAAACAATAACTGACTCACATTTATGGTTATAAGAGCCATTCCGTCAATCACAAACTCTTTATTATCTATCTATCTATCTATCTATCTATCTATCTATCTATCTATCTATCTATCTATCTATCTATCTATCTATCTATCATTATATTTCTATGCTTCCCATCCACCCTACAAGGTGATTCTGGGTGGCTTAAAATTATAGAAACAAGTAAAAAGAGCTAAAAGATTGAAACAAACCAACATAACAATATTATTAAAAGCTGCACTAAAACCATGCCTACAAGAGCCAAGAGCGGACAAGACAGAGATGAGATCTTCTTATCCTGTCAGCCACCTCCAGTGGTGAGCAGCCTTCTCAGGGCTCCAGGGTAATTGGCAAAGCCAGGCTTTGATACTCTTCCAGAAGATGAAAAGGAAGGGGCAGTTCTGACCTCCAATGAAAGAATGTTTCACAGGGATAGGACCACAGCGGAAAAGGCTCTTCTCCTTGATCCTGCCTGCTTCAATTTCTTAGCAGATAGGATCTGTAACAGGCCTCTTTTGCTGGCACAAGTGATGGGGCAGCCTTGTCCCATCAGGGAGAGATGGCTCCTCAGATATCTTGGACCCATGCTGTGTAGGGCATTAAAGGTAACAACCAACACCTTGAATTGGGCCTGGAAGCAAACTGGCAGCCCATGCAACTTGCACACTTATAAGTGAAGCCTTAGGAGCTCCCAGGACTGTGCACCTTGCATTTTGCACTAACTGCAGCTTTTGAATACTCTTCAAGGGTAGCCCAATATAGAATGCATTGCAGTAATCTAGTCAAGAGATACTAGGGCATGAGTGACCATGGGCAGGGCCTCACAATCCAGGTAAGGGCACAACTGGTGCACAATTAAAAGATGCACAAAGGCCCTCCTAGCCATCCAGAATTAATGATGATAAACTATCAGATCCTCTTGCACCCACAGCATCGTGCTTGGATTCTGTTGAGGCCTGTTGTCTCCCATCCAGATCCTTATAGCCTCCAGGCACTGAAAAAGGGCAGTCACAACATCATCGCTTGGATTTTAAGTCTATGGATGTACAGTATAAGAGTATACAACATCCATTTAAAACATGATTTATGGTATGAGAGTTCATAAATGGATTGTGGAAAAAGAAATACAGTTCTGATTTCCCAACATGTGGATGAACTCTCTTCCAAGCCCATAGACATTTGTTGCAATACCTCTTTTAAATAAAGAAGTATCACAGCTTTCTGCTTATTTTCTCCTTACTTGCGCAGTTTTACTGTCTGCCTGAAGCTTTTCCATCATTTCCATGTTTGTCTTTAGGAAATCCTTGAGTATGACACTGTCATCCTGGCGCATGAATTCTTTGCGTGTTAGCTCCATGCCCCGCTGTAGACTTCTCACATCTTGAAGCACACTGTCCAGTGACACTACGAAGGTGGGAAGGAAAGGAAAAAGCATGGAGAGGTGAAGCAAGAACAGCCAGTCTGGATTACTTCCGTCTCACTTACTTTCACTTTTAGATTCATTATTTTTATAGGGCAGATGCTCTTCTACCTATTGCCATCCTATATTTTTCATAGGCAAAGAGGAAATGCAGCATTCTATTTTTCACCAGGAAACTGACTCTCTGTTCTCTTCTTGCCCATAATCTACCACTCCATACCTGCCCCTGCTTTGTCCAGAAAATGCAGCTCACTGGAAAAGTTCAGGAACTCAGGATATTTTTCTTGGATCACCCGCACTATATAATGAAGTAGTGTCTGTTTCCGGTCTGTTGATTTCATGTCCAGAAGCTACAGAAAAAAATAGCAATTAGGTTAGGGAAAAAACTAAAGATATCAAGCCGTTACAGAACACCTGCCCTTTCTGTTGCTGCAATTTTCTTCCCACCTCTTCTTAATTCCCATGGGATTGGGTGATGTATTTTATAAACATACCTCTGATATTGTGAAGACATGTCCTTGGAGTACAGTACTATCATTCCTGATAACTTGAACATCATCAGGGAATCCAAGGTAAGGAAATGCTGAATGGCTCATACTATAGTAACTTGGGAAAGATTACTGGAAAGCACAATCTACTGCTATTATGAAAGTCTGTTTGAAATGCTCAAGGACACATATTGGGTGGGGTGTGTGTGTGTGTGTGTGTGTGTGTGTGTGTGCGTTTTTCCCCTGTGGCTGATGCATAATTGGAGCTCTGTGTCTTGCACAATACTCTCAGCCTTAGCTAGTTCCTGATTTGTGACCACAACCAACTTTCAAGTTCACACCCTACTGTTTGGCCATGTTTTCTTTCTAGAAGCAGGTCCTAAGGATTCTATGCCTTCTCCCCACCTACCGCATCAAGGCTCTGCAACCGGAATCCATAAGCCGCTCCCCGTTTGCTGCTGTTCAAATAATTCCCAAATGCCAGGACAATCTATGGAGAGGCAGACAGGCAATTAAAATGAGTCATATCTGACTGGAATCTCTTCGTTGAATCTAAAAGCATTGATAGGCCAAGATAGGGGGAAGACGACAAGAGGATATCATTTTATCTTATCTCATAAGAATGGCCAGCTACTGGGGGAGGGATTCATCAATGATGGCTTTGAAAGATTATACATATTCATGAAAAAGCATATGAATGGTTATTAATCATAATAATTATAATAGTGATTTTACTATGTCTTTGATTCCCAGTTATCCTGGGAAAGAGTGGGTGAAAACCTCAAGTTCCACCTTTAGGCTTGGGAAATTAATGTCTACAATGGCTCTGATGTCTTTATAGCATAATATTTCCAGACATGCATAATAGAGCAGAATTCTGTTATGACAAATAATTGGTTGTGTCACATAATCCAATAAGTTCATGTATCAAAGGGACCCACATAGCAGATTCTGTCTGCTGTCAAGCTCCAAGAATCAATCTTCCTTCCTTCCTTCCTTCCTTCCTTCCTTCCTTCCTCCTTCCTTCCTTCCTTCCTTTTCTTCCTTCCTTTCCTTCCTTCCTTCCTTCCTTCTTTCTTTCTTTCTTTCTTTCTTTCCTTCCTTCTTCTCTTCCTTCCTCCCTCACTCCTTCCATCCCCCCACCCATACCCACATCACAAATTCACAAAGAAGTGAACTGGGTAGACTTCTGTTGCTTAATGTTATTAAAAATTCATGCCAGTGTGGCATACTAAATAACTTTGAGACAGTCCAATTTTCAGTCTCATGGGATTGTTGTGTGTATGTGTGTGTGTGGGGGGAATTAGAATATAATGCATGCCACTGACTTCCTGGAGGAAATGTGGTATACACATCTAACAAATAAGTTAAACAATTAAATGAAAGTATTCTGAGGTTTAAGAATATGTAGACAACAGTGTGCAACTCGGTTGTCAAAATTCTGGGAGCCAGCTTAATTATTACTACCCAAGACCAAAGAAAAATTGTCCTTCAACTTAAATGATTGTGGAGACCTTATCTTTAAGGAACCTCACCTCTAAAATCTGACGCAGTTTGGTAGATGACTTGACTGACATTGAAGCAACAATCACAAAATTTAGTTGCTGCAAATGAAATGTGAGAATGACATAATCAGATTTCCTACTTGGTTTGACAACTTCTGACTCTAATTTCCTACCTACCTTAATTGATATTACTTATTGGAACTAAATGTAAATGTGGACATTTTAAACTCAGTTATCAAACCTCCAAAATTTATGTTTTCCTGTTTTGTGACTTTATTCCACAAACATTTCTTAAAATTTTTGATTGATTCCAGAACAGGAAAAAAACCAATATTTTTTAAACACAATTTTAGCTGCCAGCACTGCTAGATACTGCATAAAATACTTAATAATCCTAGCTTATCATGCAAGGTGTAAACCTGGATCTTTTCAGATAATTGCAACCTTTTCCCTGAGGTAATTTAACATGGCTTGGGAATTCAAAGACAAACCCTGATAATGCCATAGTGGATAATTCCACAAAAAGGCTTGGTAAGGGTTAGAATTACTTCCACAATCAGCACAAGTTAGTAGAAGAGAAAAATAGTTGGTAGAATAAAAAATTTAAAAAAAAAACGTTAAAAGGATTTGCTGCCTGCTGCTATTTGATGTCTTAAGTGCCAGATTTGTTGCTCTCTCTCCCAACAATATTGGATACTTGAAAATGCTTCGCTACATTTAGCCCCATCTACTTCCTATGCAAGGTTGCAATTTACATTCTGCTGCTCTTATTAAGCCATTCAGCAAATCATGCCTTTTTTTCTGCCACCTGGAATAAATAAGAAGACGGAAAAAGAAGAAAAATACTATTTTAGAAGAATCATTAGAAGATACTATATCAACTTTTATAACCATTTTCAGACTCTTCCAACTGATATTAACCCAAGATATTTTTGACTGACACCACTTCTTGGTTATAATCAGTTGCCTGCTTTGTTCCTTACTGGCAGAAGGAGTTGTACAGTATCTGCAAAACTGCCTAAGAATGTCATGATGTTCATGCGTTCTGTTAGGCGGGGAATTTTGCTGAATTTGATCATGAATTGGTCTTCATCCGAAAGCTCATCCAGTGGACGTTGCTCTTTTTCATATTTGCGGATTAGTATCATCTCATATTCCGTTGGGATGAAGCGCATCAGTAACTCCAGAAAATCCAGATTGAGGGTCTGTAAATCATATCTAAACAAGAATAAAGTAGGCCGGGAGTAACTGGTTAGGTAGGAGAGGCCTTAAAGGGTTTTTCTAGATGACAGGACTATATATGTCATTACAGTAAGTAGCTTCCCATCACAAAATTAACCATTTTGCATATTTAATGTGGATATCATGTATATGCATATGTGTTCAATTTAATCTTCCCTTTTGAATGGCAGGTGAAATTGACGAGAAAATTTGGACATACTTACGTCTGAATGGCTTTGCAAATGCTGTCGATACTGAGCCCCCCTTTACGGAGGGTGATGGCCAGGTTCTTGGCCCGGTTGCATTCAATCAGTGAAACCTTAGCGGGAGCTTTCTGTAAAGTCTTTGCCTTTATGGAACTGAATCCTTTGCTTGGACCCTGAGCTTTGGTTTTGAATTGTTCTTCAAAGTCACTCATGTCAAGCTCCTGCACCAAGGAGAAGCCAAAATAAACAAAGTGATATGTATTGGGTGGTGCAAGGAAGAGTAAAGGAGAAAGGTAAAGGGGCACCCACCTGAAGGACTTTTTCATCATTGAGTTCATTGAAGATGGTCCCATTGATCTGGTTAGGCTTCAAAGCAACCCAATTGAAAACAGGCATACGGAATTTGGTCTGTATAGGCTTCTTGATCTTGACAGCTTCCAACAAATAAGAAAGTTTGTAAGTGCTTTATAAACTTCTACCATCTCAAGAGATTTGTCTCTTCCCAATTTTATTTTTCAGCACGGGCCTTCTTACAGATTGGGCATAAAATGAAAGAGAAACTCTCATCTGTAATAAACTGGATGTAGTTAAATCTTACTAAATTAGTAGAAACGTTGAGCAATCATTGATAAAATATTGGATTGAGAAGACCTAGGTTCCAATTTATACAATTTATGTAATTTCATGAATGTCTAAAGAGTGAAGCTGGCTGATTCCCACAACATATTAAGCCATAAGGTTGCTTATTTATTTAGAGATACACCTCACAACAGGAACTTTTGGCATAACACAAAAATTAAAATCCACCACTTAAAACAATAACCCATGGCATCCTGGTTAAATGATATTTTCCAATCATAAAACTGCATCAGCAACAAGCCTAACCTATCCTCCAGACCTGAGCAGCTGGGGGGAAAGCCAGGTCTTCAGAGCCCTAAAAAAAAGACATGATAGCAGTGAAGACATGATAGCGGTGTTCCAATATCTCAGGGGTTGCCATAAAGAAGAGGGAGTCAAGCTATTCTCCAAAGCACCTGAGGGTAGAACAAGAAGCAATGGGTGGAAACTAATCAAGGAGAGAAGCAACCTAGAACTAAGGAGAAATTTCCTGACAGTTAGAACAATTAATCGATGGAACAACTTGGCTCCAGAAGTTGTGAATGCTCCAACACTGGAAGTTTTTAAGAAGATGTTGGATAACCATTTGTCTGAAGTGATGTAGGGTTTCCTGCCTAAGCAGGGGGTTGGACTAGAAGACCTCCAAGGTCCCTTCCAACTCTGTTGTTGTTGTTGTTGTTGTTGTTGTTGTTGTTGTTGTTGTTGTTGTTGTTGTTGTTATTATTATTATTATTATTATTATTATTATTATTATTATTATTATTATTATTATTATTATTATTATTATTATTATTATTATTATTATTGCCACTTGGATCTTCAAGAACTCACTGTTCCACAAATCTGATTTTATCTTACCAATACACAAAATATATGAAGTATAGTTTATGACTTAGCAGTAATGTATGATCTTAGCCATGTGAGGGCCATGCAATAAACTATGGTTTAAAAAAATCACTGTTTAGCATAATATTTGGACCCGATCATTGTCTTTCAGCATCATTCTTTTTTTTATTTAATGAATGCCATTATGAGCAAAAGCAAGAAATAAATGCAAACAGAGGTAAGCCAATTCTCAGCATGGAATATAATTGGATCATATAATATTATATGATCATATAATATGATCATATGACATTTTAAGAAAGAGCAATTGAAAAAAAGAAGAATTTTTGTATAATAATTTGCCATATTTCCTCTTTTTCCAGAGTTATTGTTCCTGTCATCCCCTTTACATTTAGCAGTAAATACCACCAAACGTCTGTCATACTCAAGAAAATCATATAACATTGTTAGGAATGTACCATGTAACCTGTTAGGCTGAAAATCTGTTAGGTTCAGTGAGTTTTACTGAACTCATCAGGGTTCTGAGTGGACATGTTCAATTTACAATTGCCCTGTTAATTAATTAAATGCATGAACATAAACCTATAAATGATGCTTGAGATTAATTTTAAAAATCCATTTCTTCACAATTACATATTATGATTTAAATGGAATTTTTTTTATAAAAGTTCAGAATGAAAGCACCAGCTCGGGGGAAGTATTCCAACTCTAAAGTACCTAAACATATTATTTATATATAGTTATTTTAAATATTTAGATTATATCTTTCTGCTATATACAATAAGATATCCAAGGAACCATATACATCAATATTTTTAAATCCAAAGAATGCTTTTCTTGCATTAGGAACTGAACAATGCAGACTATTGTATGAGATTTCTAGTTTTATTTCTGTGCAGATTCACTGATTTATTGACTGATGAAAAATGTATACGTCATTAAATTCATAATTATTTTGTGAGCTTCTGATCTCAAGAGAGAAGTACTGTAAATAAATATATATTTTACTATGCAAATAGAATGGCTGTTTACGAAAGATCTGCAATAATATATACAATTTACCTGCAGTAACTGTACTTGCTGGCAAAGTTGCTCCATCAATCATAGGAGGAGGTGGTGGAGGAGGAGGAGCAGCAGCTGGGCCACCAAATGTTAAGAGGGGTGGTGGTGGAGGAGGAGGAGGAGGCGTTGATGGAGGTTGAGGTGTAGTTAAAACCCCAGGGAGTGGTGGGGCAGGTGGAGGCTCAATGATCCCTGATAAGGGTGGTGGTGGTGGTGGTGGAAGAGGAGTTAGAATAGGTGACAGCTCCTCCTCTTGAGAAGAATGGAAAGCCACAGAATCACTGCCTTTCATGAAAGGTAGAGGTGGCGCCGGTGGTATTTCTGGAGCAAGACCGTGGACAGGAGATGTAGACAGGGGGGGATAATCTGAAAGAAAACAGAACAAGATATGAGGAATGCCTTCCTGTCCTGCCCATTGGAAGATAATCCTGCCTAAATCTCCTGGGAAAGAGAAAGTATATGAGCCAACCATATTAAAATACTTGTTCCTGTATAATAGGTGATGATTTCTTAGCTGCTGCATATCATGGAGTGGTCTCCAGGAAATAGGCAGTTTGGGAGACCATATAGTACAAATGTTGATGGGTTGGAGCAATTCAAATTGGAGTGTTTCTACCTGAATGGTCTTCCGTTAAGACAAGATGATGCAAAACAAACAAATCCTCTGTTACATACATTAACCGAGGACGAAAAGTTCTAAACCATTCTTGTCCTTGATCTACTAGCTGCATGTGGAGATGTATTCATATAGGGCAGGGTTTCTCAAATTGTGAATGGTGAACTATCAGGGGCACATTGGCAACTTGGGGATTACAAATTTTAATGTATTTAATAGATGGGAACTTTAACACAATTTAAATGGTGAAAAATCTATTTGCTGCACAGTGCAACTGATGCCTTCTATTTTTAATTATGGTTGCCCACTAGAGTGATGGCTAAAAAAAAGAACTTGTGAAAATATCCAACTATTATTGGATATTTGCAATCAATTGATAAAGACTACTGATAACCGTGTTCGGTTTCTTTTTTCCCTCAGGAATTTCCACCAGCAGAATAGCAAATTCAAATATATGTATAAATAAAGTTCAGTATTTTTATCCTCTTTGTATATAAAGTTATAAAGTTCTTTAACTCATTTGCTTCACATGTAGATTAACATTTAATTTGTAGAACTAAGCAGTATATTTCTTGTCTAATGTAATATTTTATTTTATTCAATGAGAGATCAGACCAGAAATTACTATATTGTGGGAACCACAGAATCGCAACGCTAAACAACATCCAACAGCAAAAAAATATATATTTCTTCATTTATATTGCAAATGCTCCAAGTAAGGCTTCACCTTGCTTGTCCCATGAGGATGTACCTGTGCTAGTTGATGAAGATGCTTCAATATTAATAACAGGGATGACCTCAATGCCAATGATGCTATCACTGTCAGGCCCCCGCTGAATCCGGATAAAACCTCTGTCTTCTAGTCCTTCCAGGTTGTGCTCCAAGACAGAGTATAGTGAAGTTATTTTTGACTCTTGTGGAAGCTGCATTGGGAGCCAAGAAGGACTTTCTGGCTTGTTAACTTTGCTGATTTGATCTAGCTTCTCCTGAGAGAAAAAGTTTTGAGAGTTTTGAATAGAAAACCTAGCAATTTTATTCTGTTATTCTGAATTTGAGCAGCTTTTATTTTGTAAGATTTTGAATATGCTGCTATGGTATGGACTTGACACTTATTTTCCTATTTTTTTAAGAAAAATATTTTGGGCTTATTAGATATTTTTTTTAAAAAATTCATTTTATACAGCTCATTAGTTCATATCAGTTTGGGGGGGGGAAACATAGGAGGACAGGTACTCCTAAGAGAACGTAGCCCATGTCAATGTGACAGGTTTTGAATTGCAGATATCCCTATTTTCATGATTGATCATGAAACAGGGAAGATTGATGTGTTGGGCAAACAATATAACCCAGCCAACCAATCAATCCACTCAAGTAATCTTGAGAGATTTAATTTTTGCTCCAAAAGAAATTTGGGATTAAATTAACATTCTTTTGTTCAAATGGGTTTAATGTCTTCTACAAAAATGAAGCCTTTCTATTCACTTTTCCTCCACTGTTTTTCCTTTACCGTTTTTCTTCCTGGGGGGATGAAATACAGCAAAAAGAAAGAGAAAAAAAAGAAAAAAAAGTGAAGAGTGAGGAAACCAGCCCCATGACTGGCTTTTGCAGAGCTGATCCTAGTGGCACCACAATTTTTTTAACCTTTAGGAAATAAAACAACCAGGCAAATAAATACATTTAGAATCCAGGTATTGAGGGGGGGAAAGGACACAAATTTCTAATTAATTTTTGCGACAACTGGGAGAACTAAAATGGGATGACTAATTAGTTGACCAATCACTGACTAGCCATCTTCAGACTGTATGTTGTGGAGAAGAAAAGATGAGGGAAAGAGTGCATGATAAGGTCAGCCCTTTCATGTGTACATGGAAATTATGTTGAGCACATTAATATTCTTCCACTATTATAAGACCTTATCATCATCCGTCATCTCCAATTAATTCTACACATCTGCCCGCCATATCCAGCTTGTGAGCTTTGTGGAGGGGCAACTATGTTAGATGGATACTTGACCTGATGCAGCAGATCTCCTAATTACATATGCAATTTATTGAAAAGATTCTGAGCTTACCAGGATTTCGGAACCTGGTTTTAGTTGCACAGCTGGAACAATCTATTTTGAGGTTAGATCTGTTCATGTAAGGTTGAGATAAGTCTGAATTCTTCTCAGACTTTCTAAAGTTGGAAGGGGATGTTTCAGATCCAAAATGTTTTAGCTTGAAATGCTTTGCATTTCTTTCCCCACTTCCAATGACATGGTGATGCAGGAGGCTGCATGTAAATGAGTTCCATAAAATGCTCATTTTATATCATATTTCAAAATTTATGCAATAAACATAGATTTTTTAAAAAAATTGAAACACACAGCGTCAATATCAACTGAGGTTTGGGTGCAATAACCTGAGTTTACTGCAGAAGTGTGGTATGCTAATAACAAAGAATGTAACTTCTTTTCCTAATCTTATTTTGAAACCCGTTCTGATCAAAAGCTCTCCTAACACTTTTCTGTTTGCTTTCATACCGGTTCATCACTTGTTCTTACTCTCAGGATCTCCAGCTCATTGCGTGACTGATACAGCTGTTTCTCTAGCTCAGCAATTTTGGCCTCAGATTCATTTTCTGCATCCTGGAGTTTCTCAGTGAGCTGTGAAAAGAATCAATGTATTGAGAATATGTTTTGGGAGGGCCAAACTGTAAAGCAGAGTCAACAAATATCCTATGTATGTAAGCAAGGATGAACTTTGTGCATATGAACTTCAGGTGCAGGAATGGAATACATTCTCCAGGTGACCTGATTGTCACCAACCATCCCACCTTCCTGAATTGCTGCTTCTTGACCATCTTAAGATGTGCATTGTCCATAGCATTTGTTTAGTCAGCCCCCCTACCTGTCCAACTTCTTCTTGCAAATCTTCTATGTGTTCCAGAATGGCATTTTTGGTCTCAGTATCCTCCAGCAAGGCACCAACATCAAAGATATTATCCAGGTAGGCTTGGATCTGCACTTGCAGTTTATCACTTTCTGAACAACGCAGCTTCTGTTAAATCACAGGAAGGAAACCTTGATTTAAAAATTGGGCCAGGATTATTATTCTTTACAGTATAAACTTTTGGAATTATAAATGTCAGTACATAGCAATAGCACTTAGACTTATATACCGCTTCATAGTGCTTTACAGCCCTCTCTAAGCGGTTTACAGAGTTCAGCATATTGCCCCCAACAATCTGGGTCCTCATTTTACAGCACCAGCAAATTAGGTAGAGAAGCACACAAATATCCATCACTATCTCTTATTCTGAGTAATAAAACATCTTTACTGTGTTAACTAACGTCTATTGCTGGTTTCCAACAATGGTATACATTTCAGAATTGCTAAGCAATTTTCAAATGAAGAACAAGGTGAAATTAAGAGCCATTAAAAATAACCACACACCTGTAGGTACTCATCGAGTCCCAACTGTGTGAACTCATATTGTAAGAAGGCACGGAAGTTCATGTTCTCCACAGAATGAACCACAATATTGATGAACTGCATACAAGCCACCTAGATGTTTGGGAATGGAGAAGAAAAAGTGTGTTTTCTACAGGGTTTACAATTTTGAAGGGCTGGAATTTTGGTGGTTAAGACTCTCTTGGCATGTGGACTTTCGTTATTTGGTTTTCATCCTTTTTGCTTATTACATCCCTACACACATATACATGAGTTATATTTTTTAGATAATCAGATATTAACTTTGGGAGAACCAGTTTAATGTAGTGGTTAATGCACCAGGCTAAAAGGTGAGAGATAGTGAGTTCCAGTACCACTTTAAGTACAAAGTCAGCTTGATGTTCTTGGGACAGTCACTCTTTTTCTGCTCTAGGAAGAAAGCAATGGCAAACTACTTCCAAAAGTCTTCCAAGAAAACTGCAGAGAGGGAGGGAGGGAGGGAGAGAGGGGGGGGAGGGGGGGGAGAGGGAGAGGGAGAGGGAGGGGGAGGGGGAGGGAGAGAGAGAGAGAGAGAGAGAGAGAGAGAGAGAGAGAGAGAGAGAGAGAGAGAGAGAGAGAGAGAGAGAGAGAGAGAGAGAGAGAGAGAGAGAGACCTGGAGCCAATCACTCTCTCTCAGCTTTAGGGAACAGGCCACTACCAAATTATACCATTCCTAAGAGGTCTGTAAGGGGCGTGCATAAGCGCACCATCGTACCTACCGTCCCTGTCCTGCTGTCCTATTGTCAAAATTTACCTGTACCTATTTTGCTTTTGTTTATGCTTATACCATACCTGTTATCTTGTACACGTTTTGACAAATAAATAAAATAAATAAATAAATAAATAAATCTTGGGAGGAAAACTGCAGGACTTGCCTGAGCAGTCATAAGGAGTCAACATGGACTTGAAGGCACAAAAAAAGAGAATAACTTTGGGCTTTTTTGAAAATTAGAGTTTACTGACATTGTTTTCATGACTTTTTTTTTCAATTATGGGGAATATCATTATATAGTTGATTTAGTTTTTAAGCCCCTTATTGATAATTTTAATGATGCTTTATTGAGCTCTTACTGAGTATGCTTTGAAAATGATTCAGAAGGCATGCTAAAGATTTTACCCAAGCCCAAAACAGCTAGAGACATTGTTCGTCAGTTTCTGCAACATTTCTCCAACCTGTGCCTCCATAAGGGCTGATACTTTGTTTTTGAGGATCACTTTTCTGATCCCGAAGCATGAATTACTGCATAAATTTAAAACATGTAACTATTCTTTGTTAATTAGGGATAGGAAACATGGCATGAACAGCAGCTAATCTCCTGGCAGACTGTGCCTGTTGGAGAACAGTATTAGAGGAAATCTTATGGATGACCAAGCAACCATTCCCTCTGCTGCATTTTGTTACCATGAAATCTATGTTGCTGTCTTCATTTCGGAAATACTCCATCAGCTTCTCAAAACGGTTCTTCTCACCACAAACCTTTAAGGAGAGAAAGGGGAGAAATTCTGTTTGATGGACACTGCAGACATGCAGGGGCAATAAAGAGTTTAAACTGTTTATATACATATTAGTAGCTTCTAGTAACCAGACCCAAGTATTTTATTCTCTGTGCGCTCATGGCAGTCAACAAAAATGGAACCACTCACTGCTTAAAACACTTTTGTTTTAATTAATTTATTAGATGGCAGGTCCAATGGATTTTAGCAAGCCCTTTGAGAGAGCAATAATGGTTTAGCCTTTGTTGGATGTTGTTAGTGGCATTCCAAAAAATTAGTGAGATCAGGATAAAATAGGTGGGGCCAGGACCCCACCCCAAATAGATATATAGTGTATAATATTTGTTTTTTGCCCCTTTTGACACATTTGAAATTATAGTTTGGCAGACAGTTCTTCTAAGAGAAGCTTGGGAAACACATGGCTTTGAGTCACAGTTTGTACACACCGCTAGGAAGCCTCTGGCTCCATCCTGATTAGTAAGCTTCAGCAACTATAGTAATGCTATTTGAGTCTGTGTTTCATTGCTTACCAGCTGGCTGGCCCAAGTCTTGCCATCTCAGATGTCTCTTATCTTCTCTCACTTACTTTACTCTTTCAGGCCACCAGTCCTAGTTCCTATGTCCTGAAAATGACTTCTGCGAGGGAATAATAGAATACCCTTTTCCTCTTTTCCCTAGCTCTGGTTCCCTTAGAATGGAAACCATGACAGTTTTGGACAGGAAATCATAACAATTTTAGCACAATTTTAAAATGAGATGTTTGTAATGATACTACTATTTTATTTGTCTAACTAAAAGTGTCAATAGGCTGGTTATCTAGTGTATATTGTATTACTCCTCCAAGTATTACTGATGCAGCCAGCTCCTCCGTCTATGATTAATGTTGATTTAGGGCCGTGATGGCGAACCTATGGCATGCGTGCCAAAGGTGGCACGCAGAACCCTCTCTGTGGGCATGCATGCCGTCACCATCTGCTCTTCCAGGTTCCGTTCCATGCATGCACCCTGGCCAGCTGGTCCGGTGCACATGTGCACCGGTCAGCTGCTCTCTTCCGGGTTCCATCACGTGCATGTGCGGCGGCCAGCTGGTCTTCACACAAAGACCAGCTGACCAGTGCGCATGCATGCGATGGAACCCAAAAGAGTCCAGATGGCTGGTGCGCATGCATGCTGGACCAGCTGTCCAGCATGCATGCGCACGATAAAACCCAGAAGAGCAGATGGCCGCCGCGCACATGTGCACCTAAGCAGCTCTCTTCTGGGTTCCGGTGCTCCGGTGCATGCTCCAGTTTCGGCACTCGGTGCCAAAAAGGTTACCCATCACTGATTTAGGGGGTAGTGGCTGATAAGAGAAGGGGGGAAAGAGAGTGCTTCCATGAGGGGCTGTTGCCTCTCTTTTGCCCAGTTGCCAGTTATAATGTAGGTAAGCTACCAGATCTGATTGCAAAAATCTAGATGATTAATAGAGAGCAGCAGAGTGTTACAGTGTATTTGTCTATTGGTCACCCAGATTTTTCCAGCCCTAGTCTTGTAATTTAGGATGTTTGAAATGCTCAGATGCACTGCTTTCCATCTCTAAATGGAGAAACCTTTTCCAGAAAGTATTTTGAACCCATAAAAGAGCCAAACAACCTTACATAGACCCAGTCATTTTCAGGCAGCTGTAAATGTAAAACAGTAAATGGCATGTGGGAAAAACCTTGGAAGTTGAGGCAAAGATGCTGCCTAGGGAATAACCAGATAAGAGACAGCATAGCCTGCAGCTAGATAATGGACAGAGCAAGAAGCTTAGAAGGGACCCGTGTCTAGTTTCTCAGGCTATATAGGAAATGGTGGGAGAAGTGTACTGTTAGATTTGCAAGATTCTTTTAGTGTAGCTGTACAATAATATAGAATTAACTCATTTGCTGTGTTTCCTATCAGGTCTACCAGATAGGACTGACAAAAGCTCTCAATGGTCACCAAGCTCTCAATGGTAATAAATGTTTCATAATTACTTATTTATAACAATTTGCTTCTAGAACAACAGAATACTTGGCAGCCTGATCAGTACAGGAAGATTACGGTATTTCGTATTCATTCCAGTAAGCTCAGTGACATAAACAGATTTTGAGTTAGTGCGGTTGCTCTCTGTCTAGGGATGGTCATTATTTTAATATCTGCTGAATTAACTGGTATTCTGAGTTTATCTCAATAAACTTGTTTTTAAGCCTGATTCTCATAAGCCACTTTATGGGCCAACTGCAGATTGTCCAGCCATGTTGGGAATAGGATCAGTTTGCATCTTTCTGTTCAGTAACTAGAATTCCCCCCACCTAAAAAGCCTTTAGTGCAAACCACCTGTTCTACTGCCTATTATCCTGAGTAATTTAAGTAGTCTCTTATCAGATATCCATGGGTCAGTTTATAGAGAGCAGTATGAAAACCCAACTTTCCCCTCTATCTCTATTTATTTGTTTAGTGTATTCCATTTCCAGAAGCATTTGCAACATCTCCAGGGATTCCCAAGGACTATCTTAAAAACCAAGTTAAACAAAAATGGGTGATTTCCTCCTGATGCAATCACAAGCTTGAAATGAAAAATATTTTTTTCTGGATCATAGCGCAGAAAGACTTGCTGTGATCTCATTAATTCCCACTCTGCCTCCCAAGTGATTCAATTAGCATTTTAAAAGGAACAGTGCTAAACAGAAAATTATTTTTAAGTCATGTATATGGATACTACATTCATGTTCACTATTCATCTGTACATATTACCTTATAGTGAGAGGACATATCCCCTTCTATTGCTTCTGCTTTCATTTTTAAATGCAATTGAAAAAATAATTTCAACAAAAATGTGGAAGCTTTTAAAACCTCTGCTTTCATTCTTCAGCTCTTAGCACTTCAGTTCACTTGGGCAAGGGCTGAATAATGTTCAGGCAGTTTTACAGCAAAGAGATCCAGAATAGAATATATGGAGCTAGTTTCTATGGCTGTGGCCTCACATTTATCCCATTTCACAGCCTCTGCACATCGCCTTCTGCTCACACTGATTTAAATCTGAAAGTATGTTACATTCTTACAGCTGAAAAGTTTCTTTTGCAAAACAAATAATTATTGATCTGCTTCTACAGAAGTCCAGGCTCTGTTATCCCACATAGCAACTGTCCTGGGAATGCTTCCTCTGTGGGTGGACTATCCTGCTGCAACTTTGTGTGAGGTAGCAATGAAACGTACCAATCAAATTCCAAACAAATTCATAGCAAAATTGAATAATTTTCACTGGAGAATTTTGGGAAAGATAAAAGGGTCTGAACATTAAGCAATGCAGCCAATTAACACATGACCTTCTACAGCATATTTTGGCACTAGTCCTGATAGATATTTTGAGAAGGGGTCCACTCAATAGAAAAAAAAAGTGGAGAAATAGCAAGACTGATTTACTGCATTTTGAAGAAAATAAATATATTCACTGCCGCCTAGGAGAGGGGTTTTTGTAAGACCATTATATCTAGAGTTTAATATTTAAGTTTAGCCAGTTGTACACCTAGAATCTTTTTTCAAATATATAATTATTTTATATTAAAGCCCTAAATTTGATGAACATCACTTTAACTAAGCACCAGTGGCAAAACAAAAAGGTAGAGCTCACAAACCTCTTTGAAGTTGTCAAAGGCAGCCAGAATAATGTCGTGTCCTCCTCGGACCAAGCAAACAGCAGCCAACAGCTCAAGGACAAGAGCTTTAGTTCTGCAATATGGAAGACAATGAGAGCAAAGGTTTTACATTTTTCCAAAGAAACTGAGGTCTAAGAATGGAACAGGTAGACTTGGAAGAGAGTGAGGCCAACAGGTGGGTGGGTGGGTGGGTGGGTGGGTAGGTAGGTATATAGATAGATAGATGATAGATAGATAGATAGATAGATAGATAGATAGATAGATAGATAGATAGATAGATAGATAGATATAGATATAGATAATTTGCATAACACATTAAGGCAAAGACAGCCAAACTACATTACAATTTTATGCAATGTGTGAATCTCTCTGTTGAACGAAGGTGTATTCCATGGAGCTGTATTCCACGTTACCACTAGTATACCAATATTGTATTCTTTGCCCTAATATGAACTCAGATAATTGTTATTATTAGTCAGAATACTATGAGATTTAAGTAACTCACTGAGTTCCAGTAACTCACTCCATAAAAATAAATGAATGAACACGGAGAACAAGTCAGGATGCTTGTGGATTTGGTTTGGTTTGTATTGCAATCAGCACTGTGAAGTGAAGCAACCTGCTCCATGCCTCTCAAACATCTCTCCCAACTGAAGTCCTTTAGATGTGACACTTCCATTCTCAGCTCAAAATACATGCCAAAGTGCACACAGAGTGCCCTTTTTAAAGAAAATATATTGAAAAGTAATTTATTCTAGAAAATGCTCATTTTATATCATATTTTAAAATAAAAGTAGTGTTTAATGCAGAAATGATATATGCATTCATCTCTGAAACTAACCTGGATAGCAATTGGCTAACACAACCATTCAGACTGAGAAGGATAACCATAAAGGAAGACAGAATTCCTACCTGGGATTCTTATTGTTGAGGCTGAGTGTGATCTCATTTACACAGGCAGGGTGGTTCATCACAAGGCTGAATCCAGACTAAGGGAGAAGTGAGAAAATTAGCAGCTCAAATTAGCAGTTGAAGTGAATCTAGATGACTGAAAGTAGAAACACACACAAGCATGGCTCTTTGGTTACACAGAGATTCAAAAAGTATATTTTTTTTAGCAAGCTAAGGCGATATGGACATGATTGATTGTGGCAAGCCAAACTGCTGGTTACTCATTTTCAAGTGAAAGTTATGAACCTAACATTTATTTGCATAGGTAAAGGTAAAGGTTCCCCTCACATATGTGCTAGTCATTCCCAACTCTAGGGGGCAGTGCTCATCTCTGTTTCAAACCGGAAGAACCAACGCTGTCCGAAGATGTCTCCGTGGTCATGTGGCCAGCATGACTAAATGCCGAAGGCGCATGGAACGCTGTTAACTTCCCACCAAAGGTGGTCCCTATTTTTCTACTTGCATTTTTACATGCTTTTGAACTGCTAGGTTGGCAGAAGCTGGGGCAAGTAACGGGAACTCACTCCATTACGTGGCACTTAGGGACTCAAATCGCCGAACTGTCGACCTTTCTGATTGACAAGCTCGGCGTCTTAACCGCTGAGCCACCGCATCCCTTTCTTTGCATAGAGAGCTTTAAAATCACACATACACACACTCATATTTTAACCAAATTGTCTGTGATGTCATTTAACAATAACATATAAAAGTTTAGAAAGCCATATTACTCCTTAAGACACCCGAGCCGCCCCAAACATTTGATTATTGCTCAAATATTGGGATATATAAACTCACAGCATTCCACCAAGGGCAACATCTTCCTTTCAAAAATAATAGTGCTAAATATTATGTAAAATGGCTTTGTAGGCATACCTACCTACCTACCTACCTACCTACCAGAAGTCATTGCAGGCAGATTGTGCAAATCTGCCTATACTGTAAGGAAAACTCCAGTGTTTAAATTTTATAATATGTTTGCTTTTAATAATTTTAATATGGTGTTTATGTTGTTTTAATTTTTGATCGTGAGCTACCCAGTTTGATGTAAGATGAGCACTTGCATAAATATTTTAAACAAACAAACAAATAAAATGGTGATTCATCAAATCTAACATTGGTTTGCAACAAGCACCACTGATGACTTTAAGGGCTACTGAATTCTCCCTTCTCAATTTGTCTACTGTGGCCAACAGCCAAATCCCTTTTATGTGTCAATAACTAAAAGCTCCATGCAAACAGGTCATTTCCTAATTACGGATAACACAGTCCAACAATTTTGGAAAACACGAGATTGCTTCTTCTGTATTTTACACCTCATGATCTCAAGAGAACTGCAAAACAATGAAACCCAGAATTCTAACATTAAGATATTAGGATTTTTCTGAGAATGTTTATAGCCACATTACGCCTAACACCTGATTTATGGGTCACTTGAGATGATATATTAGAAAACTGTCCAATATTGGACATTAGTTTATTCAGACTAGCTCTTCAAATGGGAATCTTTCCAGCCCTACCTGGAAATACTGGGGATGGGTTTTCTTGTATGATACAGGTTTCCTGTTTTTTTTCTCCTTGCCTCTCTCTCCGATACCATGAATATATGTCACTTCACACATCGATTGTGAAATCTAGGCAAGTTTCAAAATCGCGTCCCAATGTTATGTATGTGTTTCCCAAGCTGTCTATTTTTCACACATGGAAACTTTCACCTTTCTTATCCTATTCTTCAATTACCTGATAATTCATAATGGCACGGAGGCACATGATGCACACATGAACATCATCCTTCTGGCTGACGATGCGCGAGTTCCGCAATGCCTTCCTGCTGTGTGCCGGATTGAGTCTGGGGTAAAAATAAATTTAAAGTGGGGGGGGAGGGGGAAAAACAGCTCAATGACAGTGGATGTCAATCTCATACAACAGTCCAAAAGTATAAAGAATAGCATATGAGAAGAATTTGAAGGAGAGCAGCAGGAGTCAGTATTAGTAGCTGGTTAGTAGTTTACATTTTCCTTTCCTTCTAAGTTTCCAGTACAAATAGAATCCAGGAATAACCTTATCCAATCTGTTGTCCTGCAGCTGTGTTGCACTTTAGTCCCTATAATCTCTAGCTGTGACTGACTGGACATTATAGAAGTTAAAGTCCAACATATCTGGAAGGCAACAAGGTGGGAAATTCTGGCCTAGAGGATATTGTCACCTGTGAAGACTTCCAGTCCAGCTTCCAGGGCATTGCTGCTTCCATATGATTAAGCCTGGAAAAGAAGCTCAAGAATGGAGCTGACAGTCTATAGCAGTGATGGTGAACCTTTTTGGTTCGCATCCCAAAAGGGGGGGGAGCGCAGGGGGGGCACGAATGCACGTGCCCACACCTATAATTCCATGCGCCCCTGTGCATGTGTGCATAACCCCCCATGCCCGTTTTTCGCTCTCCCCAGGCTTCAGAGCCTTTCTAGGAGCCTGGGGAGGGTGAAAATGGCCTCCCCCCCCCCCCGGAGGCCAGAAATGGCCCATTTGCCAACTTGAAAATCAGCTGGTCGGCGCGCGCATGCGCTCCGGAGCTGAGCTCATGTGCCCATCGATATGGCTCCGCGTGCCACTTGTGGCACGCGTGCCATAGGTTCGCCATCATGGGACTATAGAAAAGCCTTTCACATGGATATGGTTGAAGGGTAATACAGAGGATGGATGTTGGTATCAGTTCTTCAGATTCTGAAAAACTGATGGCTTTGGTGTCAGCCTTATGAAAGGTTTCTAGATGTCATGATTGAAGACAAGCCAGATGAAACTTTACATTATTTTTGTGAAACTTCAGGCTCATTTGATTGCTCAACATTCCCTTTCCACAACCTCTGTTTATCTCAGCCAATTCCCTACGGTTCATGATAGTAGCAACAAAAAAACTAAAGCCAAAACAAACAAACCAAAACCCCTTGGAGTGACTATGAAAACAATGAAAATCTAAGCATGCAAATATCCCAGATTTTCAAGTGACTGAACTTTTAGGGATGGATTGCCTTATCTGGGATATTTAAAATAGCAAACTTCCAGCCCTCAAGGCACCCAATGTTCAGTATTGGAGTGCCTGTGCATGAACACAAAAGTGAAAGAAGGATAAGTGTGCCCTTGCCAAGCCACTCCTACACCCTCTGGCTGCATTTGTTGGGGAGAGGGTTCTCATCTCATGAAGTCTGGGAGAGGCTCACCGGGGTGAGTAAGAGTTGACAGGTGGCCTGGGCTTACAGTCCTGCTCGGTGCCAGGGGCGCTGGAGGAGGGGATGCTGGGGTGGACTTGTTGAAAGAATGTTTGGATCTGCTGGTTCAAATGGCAACACCTGAAGGAGGTGGAAGAATGCAACCCTGCAGGACAGGAGGGAAAAATAGGATGCTTCAGGTGGACGCCTCCCTGTCCCTCCCCCTCCCCAAGCATGGGGGAAAAGTGACAGTTTTTGGAATTACAGGGAGGGACATTTTACTGTCACTTGAAAAGCAATCTTGATAACCCTTTAGCAATTTTTTTTTGTAAATCCAGCAAAAGGAGCCCATTATTATCCATTTTTCCAATGCAAGCCTACTTCTACATTTTGAGGTTTTCTCTATGGTATGGGCAGGAATATTTTCTTCTGTAAATTGGGTGGCCCTGTATATCCCAAGTTTGGGGGTGGGAGGAAATTTGCCGGCAGGACTGGGAATCCTCCTTGGGTCAGTTAAGTCAGTTGTTCTACAAGGTCAACACCATCCCATTCAGGTTCAGGACCTTATGTAATAAAGAGGCTGATCGGTTATAGCATTTAGCCCATTGAATCACAAGGCCCAGCCCCTCCAGTCTTGCAAGGAAGGTCTTGTGTTGGTGTTCACTTCACTTCTGAACTGTAAGTAGAGAGAAAGGCCTCTAATGCTGCATAGGAAACCACATTAATAAAGAATGGAAAGGGTCTTTTTGGTGCACTCCTAAGAGATGCCAGGCCTCCTTAATGCCTCAATGTATGATTTTGCCTCTCAAAAATGAAAGCGAAAGAGAAAAGGCATACATGTTTTTCATACACCGTGATCCAATGGATCACAGTGTTGAATCTCTCCGGAATTGATGACCCCAAACTACACATGTACTATATCCCATCAACTATTTTTCCCCTATCCAGGAAGACAATGTCTGGGTACCTACCATGAGGCATTTCCCCAATGGAAGCATGCAAAAGAAGTGTGAGGTTAGAATAAGGAGAAAGAAAAGGAGTTAGGACAGAGATGAGAGAAAGAAGAGAAAAAGAGAAACTGATTTTGCAAGTTTGTTGGAAAGTTAGCAGTTAACATGAACAGGCACCCATCTTCTCAAATTTGTCATTTAAAGCATTACTTTTGAGGTGATCATAGACATGAAAAGTTTAGAAACTAAATTATGAGTGACTCCTTACTATTATTTTAGGTTGGTTTACTTAATATAATAACCATAGCATGCAAAAAAAATTTAAACTTTTCTAATTATAACTTGGCTTTTTTTCTAGACATTGTTTTCTGAGGAAAAAACAGTGCATACTTTGTTCTTTGCATTGCCAGAGAAGTAAACTTTTAATTTCAAAACTAGAAATTGAAAAATGAGTAATCTCTTTAAAAGTTTTTTTTTTAATATTAAGAAATCTGATGGGATCAGAGCTTTTAGTTTGAGTACTAAGATGGTCTATGGAAGTAAAAAAAAAACAGAAAACAATCTGTGTGGAGCATTTCTTCATACTGCTCCCTAGTGAGCTCATTTTAATAAGCAATTAATCTCATTGTTCCATTTAAACTCAGAGATACATTAAATCCAAAATATTTCTGATCATTTTAGATGTAGGTTCTGAGAGTCACCCTATACATATACACCTAATCAGCCTGCCATCCTCTGTCACTCAATTCTTTCATTTAGATCTGTCATGATCTAAAAAGTAAGAATTTGTGGCTTATGCTAACTGAAATGGCCTCTGATTTCCATAGTGCTTATATTATAGTAAATGATACTTTATAGCAAAGGCTTTTTAACATGTGCCAAACCCTAAGAGAGGGGTCCCCAACCCCTGGTCCATGGACTGGCACCAGTCCGCAGCATGCCAGAAACCGGGCCCCACAAAGAAGTGAAGCCTCAAACGTGAGATGCAGGCAACACACGAAACCACACCCTCTCCGGTTTGTGGAAAAACCTCTCCACGGTGCCCAAAAGGTTGTGGGCCGCTGCCTAAGATTTAATTTGCTGGCTTTTGTATAATTTTTGCATTTTTTACAGCAGTTTGTTGTGCAGGGAGAATATAAAATGGGACTGCCTCGCTTCCTGTCCCATGTGCTTCATCTCAGTCGTGGGAAAGTTGTTTAAGAAAACCTACCAGAATTTCATTTGGTTACCTGACAGTCAAGTGCCTCGTTTTGATAGAACCCTGTGTGGGAGAGCAATTGCTTCTGCTGAGGTCCTCTACAGATCTGTCCAGGGCCTTTCCCTTGTCCGACCCAGGGCTCCCATTGTCAGTGCTGTCCATATCATACCTGGAGCCACACAGACAAACAATAATGTGCGTCAACAGGTGGGTGGGTGGGTGGGGTTTATTGAGGCTCTGGCAGTGAAATAGAAGGAGAAAGGAGAACTGTTTTTCAGGGCATGACCATTGTATACACTTCAATAAATTCTCCTCCCTGTAAAGATGCACAACTCAGTGCTGAAATAAACATGGCTTAGGCTCCATGTTTTGCTTTGTCAGCCTCAGAGCTGGGCCGCTATCCAAGGTACTGAGCAAACTGTCTTCGTGTCTTTTACTTTAGTGTGTACAGACTTCCAGCTTCCAGGATTGTCACTCTCTTTTTAACTAGGTTCCTGAAGTCCACTAGCTGGATTCAGGCACAATTGTATAAGTCAGGGGTGGGAAAACTATGGCTCTTTGAGGACCTGTGGACTTTAACTCCCAGAATTCCTGAGCCAGCCATGCATGCATGGCTGGCTCAGGAATTCTGGGAGTTGAAGTCCACAGGTCCTCAAAGAGCCATAGTTTGCCCACCCCTGGTATAGGTAGAATAAGTGGAACAAGATGGAAAATTGGTGGCTTAGGAGGCAGAGTCATTATATACTTTACAACAGGGGTGTCAAAGTCAATTTAATTGAGGGCCGCATTTAATTGAGGGCTGCATTTGACCTCGGAGGGCGGGGTGAGCGTGGCCAGGGTGGCCATGTCCAGCTTGATGTACTCATGTCAGGGGCACCTGTGGTGGCCCGTGGTGCCTCTGCCAGAGAAAACGGGCTCCCAAGCTCAGTTTTTGGCTGGGACGGCCTCCTGCAACCCTCTGCCAGTGAAAACGGAGCTCGGGAGGGCCGCATGAGGCCCCCGGGCCTTGAGTTTGACACCCTGCTTTAATGGAAGTTGGCTTCCACATAAATACAAATCTATATCTACATTACTTCAGATTAGGAGTATTAGCAGCTTATTTTTTTTAAATAAACTGCTAATTGTTTTGTTGTTTTATTGCTATAATTAATATTTTAAATCAATGAAATATTGTCATCAAGAAATCATTGAACTACGGGTAGCCCTTGAGTTACAACCGCTCATATAACAACAGTTCAACATTATAACAGTTTTGGACGATTATGCTCATGCGCACTCTCCTGGCCCAACAGTCCAAAACTTCCTGTGGTTTATGGAGGAGCTGAGGGTGCTGAAAAGAGACAAGACAGCTAGAGCACTGTTGGAGGAAAACTAAGAATGAAGCTGACTGGAACAGATCAGAGCCACAATTAAGGCCTGCCTCATGACAGTAAGCGTGGCAAAACATCGCTATTTCTCCAGTCTTATTGCATTTGCAGAGTGTTGCCAACAGCCTTGTTCAAAGTCCCTCCTTGAGAAGCGGGGCTTAAGAGCTGAGGTGGCGCAGTGGTTAAATGCAGCTACTGCAGGCTACTCCAGCTGACTGCTAGTTCAGCAGTTCAGTTGTTCAAATCTCACCAGGCTCAAGGTTGACTCAGCCTTCCATCCTTCTGAGGTAGGTAAAATGAGGACCCAGATTGTTGGGGGCAATATGCTGAACTCTGTAAACCGCTTAGAGAGGGCTGTAAAGCACTATGAAGTGGTATATACTGTAAGTCTAAGTGCTATTGCTATAGTGCTATTTGATAATCATTTACAGGGCCATGCAGAGGAATTTGTTGAAGATGTAATGAAGAAAATCACTCAGATCCTTTCTCAATTTGAATCCAAGTGTGGAGCATTGGAGATGCCTGGGAAATGGACTTGCCAGATTATCTGGAATGGTTTGATCCTATTGTACCTCAGGAAGTGGACAGGGTCTTTGGGGCTGTTAAGGCAACTACTCACTTATTAGATCCTTATCCCTCCTGCTTGGTGAAAACATCCAGGATGGTGACCTGCAAATGGGTCCAAGCGGGATTAACGAATCAGTGCAAGGGAAAGTGTTTCCAGCACCATTAATGGAGGCCTTGGTGTGGCACCTCCTCAAAAAACTATCATTGAACCCAAGTTCTTTGGGCAACTTTCATCCAGTTTCCCACCTTCCCTTTCTAGGGAAGGTGATGGAAAAAGTGGTTGCCTTGCAGCTCTAAAGGGTCCTGAATGAAATGGTTTATCTGGATCCTTTCAGTCAGATTTCAGGTTGGGTTATGGGATGGAAATGGCATTGGTCACATTTGTGGATCTCAGGTGAGAGTAGCATGGGATTTGGTCATTCTGCAGGTTTCAATATCATTAACCACAGTATCCTTTTGGCCAGCTATGGGCTTTGGGGCTAATTGGCACTGTATTGCACTGGTTTAGTTCCTTCCTCCAAGGCCACTTTCTTTGGTACTTTCTTCACTCTTTTTTAACATTTACATGAAACCACTGGGTAAGATCATCTGACCCCATGGGATGAGATATCATCAATATATGCATCTCCGTGGTACACAGTTTTACATACTCCATCCACTGGTAATCCAAATGATGCTGTGGCCATCCTTTCTCAGTGCCTGGAGGCTCTAAGGATCTGGATGGGGGACAACAGGCTTCAGCTTAACCCAGGCAAGACGGAATGGCTGTGGGTGCAAGGGACTTCAGAATCCAATTGTTTATCATCGTTAACTCTGGATAGAATTGCATTATCCCAGGCAGGTCCGGTGGGCAATTTAGGACTCCTCCTGTACTCATGACTCCTGCACAAAGAGCAGGTGACAGCTGGGCTAGGAGGGCCTCGTGCCATGCCCCAGTAGCACCATTACCTGGATTGTGAGGTACTGAGCATGGTTATTCATGCCCTAATCATTTCTCAGATGGATTACTTCAACAGATTCTACATGGGGCTATCTTTGAAGAGTATTTGGAAGCTGCAGCTGGTACAGAATGCAGTGGTGCACACAGTCCTGGGAATCCCAGGACTGCACATATAACCCCACTACTGTGTGAGCTGCATTGATTACCAGTTTGCTTCTGGGTCCGAGGTTCAAGGTGTTGGTTGTTACCTTTAAAGCCCTACATGGCTTGGGTACCAGGGCATCTGAGGAGCCATCTTTCCCTGATGGGGCAAGCTTGTGTCAGAGAAGGAGCCTGCTAGGGATCCTTTCTGCTAAGGAATTCCAGCAAGCAGGTTCAAGAAGAGCCTTTTCCACTGTGGCCCCATGCTTGAGAATGGCTCCCACCCTTTTGGCCTTGCTGGTTGGCCTGGGGCTCTCAAGAGGCTGCTCATTGCTGGAGGTGGTTGAGAGGGTAAGAAGACCTCATGTCCATCTCTTAGTTCTGGTTTTAACATACCTTCTGCAATTTTAATCTGTGTAGCTTTAATGTTTTAATTATTTTTCTATTCTTTTAAAACTTGTAAGCTGCCCAGAGTCACCTAATAGGGAAATGGGTGGCATAAAAATTTAATAAATAATAATAATAATAATACTTGCCCTTGAGGAAATGAACTGGTTGTAAGCTTGTGTTAGACTGACAGTCATTGTAGAGAAGCAACAACTCGTATCACTATGGCTGAAATCCTTTCATGTTATTGAGGAATTACTCCTCAGTAAAGTTGTATGTGATTGAAATATATTTAATAGAAAAGGGTTTTTTTTTCCTACAAAGTATTACATTTCCTTTAAAATAATTTACAGAAGGCTCATTTTAGTAAGACCAATGCTAGTCTATTAGCAGAATCTCACACTTTCTTTTACTCATTGGCTTCCTTAATATAAAAAAATAGCTTTTTCAGAACTGATACGTTGCAGAAGTCTCCTGAAATTAAGTAGAAGTTTGTAAAATCAGGCAAAGAATTACAAGTTTGCCACCTCTAATTTCCTGTACCAGGAAGTAGGAGTGGGGAACTCTTATGGCTCCTATATGACTCATCCATAGGAGCACAATTTCAGCAAAAACAGCAAATACTATTAGTGTAACTTTGCATTTCTCTTGCTGATTCTTTCTTGACACAGTTGGGACTGATATTAGCCTACATTAGAAATATTTTTCCAATTGTTGCTATGCAATTCCAAAGTTAAAACTAGAAGAAATCTACGTGATGGGAAATCTTGCTTTCCTGTCTCAAATGTTATTTGGGTCCAAACAGTTATTATCACTTTTCTTGTTACCAACAAGTTTTCAAGCTATTTTGTTTGAGGTTTAATGTATTGTAATTGTTTTGGGTCAACTGATTCATTGGAAAGTTAATTCCTGACCTAGGTTAGGTATCCTAGAGTTATTTCACAGAGATGAGACAACAGTTGAATAAATATATAATCTTGGATAAGTTTCACTAGGTAGAACTCCCTTCTAAAAGGATAATCTGATACCCCAGTTCATGCATATGTATATACAGACAAAATGTAATATATGTCCAATTCTCAAAAGGTCATGGAAATTATTTCTGTGAGGTCAAGGAGCCTTTAGACGCTTTCCTCATTAAACAGGATAGCAGGCTTCTCCTGAACATAACCTCAAAATTCCTTTGGTAATGTTTCAAGCAGTTTATAATTAAATAAGGAATGTAATTAATTTAATTCTCTCTAACCAATGTCAAACCTATCTAGAGAGTGACGCTACTGAGATAAAGCAGCTACTGGCATCCTTGTATCATTGGTTGCCCAGGCTTGGGCTAGGCACAATTGGATCAAGCAATTTCCAATTTTAAAGCTATGTTTATGGCAGAAATTTCATCACAATTCTGCTTTGTTCCTTATTATTGCTTTTAGTTAACAACCATGAACTTACGTGACAGAGCACTGGGCAAAAGCGAGGTAATCCACCAACACATCAAGACCTCTATTCTCTTCATTTAGGAACTCCTGGACCCAACTGTGGAGAGGAGAAAACACACATGAATTTACTCTCTCTTGAATGAAAGATGAGGAAGGTAGCACATTTGCTTCTCTCTCAGCCTGGAACTTCTCCAGGATACTTGCTTCTAATAGAAGAGGATACATGAAGCTCAGGGCTGAACTATGGAGTCCCTGGTGCTGTTTGAGCTTGTTTATTTTCTTGAAAATGTTTTATCTAGGTAACATCTTCACAGCTAAAAAGGATTTGTTCTCTGTTTACATACAATAACTTGGTAGAGGCACTATTTTGTTCTGGATAGTTCCTTTATTAGGCTGTAATCAAGGTGTAAATCCCTGCTTATCTGGGTATTGACTGGTGAAAGAGGTGTTCTGGTCTTTTTGAAGATAATTCCTTAATTTCCCTATACATGGACAGACTTAATCATAATTTCAATTGGAAAACTGAGCATACTAAACCAGAATAAACCCAAAAATGCTAGAGACTTCTTGGAAGCTTGGCACTTAGACAACTCAGCCTATCAACAGGCACATAGAGATAAACATTTACATGCCATTCAAAAGGCAATTTAAAAAAACTAAAAAGGAAACAAAAACACCATAACACCAATCCTCACCAATCAACACCGTAGATAAGCAGAGATTTATACTATATAAACGATCAAGTCAGAAAGAACATCCTAATCAAGGAACTACCAAGGAGAAAACAATACCCCCATCAATTTGACAGGGCAAGCTATCACATACAGTATAAACAGAGAGCAAACACCACTCTCTTCTAGCACTGAAGATGTTACCTAATCAGTAATGAAATGTCTGCAAGAAAACAATCAAGCTCAGAAAGTACCAAAGATCCTACAACAGAGAATACTTGCTTGTTTCCACATAATTTTTTTTACTAAATCAAAGGTTCTTCAGATGTGTCATATTGTAACTACCATAATTCTTTGCCAACATTTGAAGGACAGAAATTTGAGAAAGCCTAGTCCTAGCATTCTTTAAGTGTTTTCACTGTTAATTAACATGTTATAGCAATTTTACTGTGTGCATTAGTATCTTCTTTCATTTTTCTTAACAAATGTTCTGCAAGTTATATTCGTTGTGCTTTAATTCTATATCCTATCTGCCTAGCATTAAAATCAAACAAACATAAGTGAAGAGTCTTCAACATTGATATGTATAGGATAGGTCCAAAAGCAATTATCCTAATCACTTTAGGTTAAACATGGAGGAATCAGATATTCTGTAATCTCCTATATACTCTTCGAGGGATTACACCCAGATCATAGAGAAACTAGATATCTTTCCTTGATATTCTAGATTTGAAGCTGCATAGAACATCATATATATTGGCATATTTTTAGCTTATAATTAGCCATTTAATCACCTGCCTGGGGAGAACTAAATTGCCTTTAAGTTTTTTTTTAATTCAGAAGCAAACTTGAAACATTTCCCCTTTTAAACTGGCAATGTTCTACAAGAAAAATTCTTATTTAAGGACATATGAATAAATAAACTAGTAAAACTATGGTAGATAGAAACTTGTATTGAGTTATTTGCAAGTATTCCTAACTTCTCTGTATAAATATCTGATTCAGCACTAAGAAAGATGACCAATGAACTCATAAACTGAGGATAGATTTTGGAATTCAACTTCCAAGTTCACGTTATCGATTTCACCAACATTTTCAAGGATGAACTGAAATTTACATTCACGTAAATCACTAAAATTCTGGAACAATCACTCGGGCAAGCAATGTCCATTCCCAAAAAATCAAGTATTGGGAAGGACGCATTCAATGATGCTGGCATGCCTTCTCTCCTGCCTATCCCCATCCTACTCTCAGATCACCCTCATTTTCTGTGATGCTTGGTGTTACTCAAAATACTTTCTTCCATGAAAGGTATTTATTTATACCAATGTTTCCAAATTTGGTAATTTTAAGATGAGTTCTTTAGCCAACATGGGAAATTAAAGTCCATTCAGTTGCCAAGTTTGAAAAACACTGATTTATATTATGGACATTAAGACTGAAAGGCTAAATTTCTCCTTTGCACAGAAAAAAAAGAGGTGGGGGACTAAAATATGTTTCAGTGCCTGAAATTCTAAAATGATGGAACTTGAGATTTTGCACCCATGTCCATCTCCATCCAGAAATTCTGCTTACTTATCTCTTACAATGTTTTTATAATCCAAACGTTTGTATTATGCAGTTTCTTTTTGGGATGTGGTTTTAAGTTAGTAGTAGCTAACTAATAAAACTAAAAATGGCACTTTTCATACAATTAGCTATTGTGTGGATGGCTTCTTGAAATGCAAAAGCAGAGTGGTACCTTATTGTGACAGATGGAAGTCATTAATAGCTTGTCTGCCATTAAGATCTTACTTCTCATCCTGGATTTTATTTCCCGCCCCCCCCAATGAGTTTTCCACACAGAAAATGGGAGCTATTTTTCCACAGTGCAGACACAAGGGGGATCTAAACTGATATGATGCATAGCAAAGTATTAAAGGATAGCTTGCCATTCCAATGAAGTGTGTGCAAGTATGTATATGTGCCTACATCGTACTTTTGAACAGATATCTGTGCAATTCTAATTATATAGAGTATTTTCTTTATTAGTCTTTTCTAATCCAGTCCAAGGTAGAACAAATTACTATGCATCAAATTACTTGGAATCAAAGGGGAAAAGGTGTTCAGTTTAGTCATGTAGCACCTGGTTAATGTAGGTAATGTACAACAAATTACAAATATGATGCAAATGGAGAAGGAGATTCTTTATTGGCCAAGTGTGATTGGACATGCAAGGAATTTGCCTCCAGTGCATAAACTCTCAGTGCACATACTGTGAATTCCACTATGTCATGAGAAAATTATTTGGTACCATTTCTGCTGGGCTGCATTGCCTCTCCTGGTACCCAGGTCCTATATCTCATTCTAATGTGTAATTTGTTTTGTCTTTTACACCGTCTTGGGCTTGACAGTATCTTTGATCACAAAATGCTGACAAAACTTGGGCTTGTTGGCTTCCTTTTTATCTCTTCACTGCTTGGCAGGCAGTTGGTCCAGAGAGATAAATGCTTTCTCATTCAAGCTGTTAATTAGCCTGCATACATCACTGTCCTTAATGGTGTTGGTTGCTGCCTCCAACATGCTGGGGTCACCTTCTCTACAGAGGGCCAAGGCCTTTGCTGCAAACCTCAGAGGAAAAGAGTGGGGTGTTCTTAACTTAGCTCCTGGCAAAAGAAATTAGTCAGTTAACCAGATTAACCTCCATTGAGGCTGATGTTCATTTTAACAATTAAAATGCAACACCACCCAGACAATCCTTAACACATTTTTCATTCCTCTGGTGCTTCAGCAGAAGGCAAACAAATGAGAAATGAATCTATTCAGTTCTCCTTTGCCTTGGTTTCTTCTCTTCACAGTTGTTAGTTTATTCGTTCCAAAAATAAGACCACTAAAGGAGGAATCAGTTGGTATAGAATTACTAGTTGAAGCACTGGAAAAGAAAATGCAAGGCTGAACCATAAGACAAGCACCTGCAGTCAATGAATTCAGTTTAGCTTCCCTCTTAAGTTCCCAGCTTGGCCATGATTCAGAAGATCCTATTTATCCTATGTACTGTGTTTACCTTCTTCCCATTCAATAAAGTCACGAGCAAAGAAATCACCAGTCTATCCTACTTTAAGCCAGACCAATCGTTTTAGCACACACCTCCCCCCCCATTATACCTAATTGTTCATTCCAAACACAGGTAGAGAATCCCTAGGCATTCTTATCTACTTCAAGGCTGAGGAAGAGAGGATCAAGCCTGGATTTATCTCCTTTCAAGGGTCACTTCCCCACTTCACAGGCACTTTCCAGGTCAAAACAGACTGTAGGAAATAGTTCTTACAAAAGCCAGAGATAAGAATTTAATGAGCTTGAGGTTCAATGCATATGAAGTCAGCAGCAGCAGAGAGACATTATCTATCATAAATTATATCCAGCCATAGTTTCTTGATTAAGTCACAAATAACATTAAACCCCTAGTGATGGGCTCGCAAACTGCATTCTAAACTGGAAACCAACAAAGGCACATTATGTGTAATGTGTGCATTCCAGCAGTGTTATAATCAGTATATTTTCATTTAGTTCAGCATTTCAGATATACTACAAAGGAAACTTTATTTATTCATTCCTTAGATTGATATGCTCCTCCACCCCAGAGGATCTCAGTGGCTAACAGCCAGAAACTTCATTTTTAAAAGTCTTCAATAAAAATGATACCCCCACCCTCCTCGTTAAAAATCTCAACAGCATTATAAAGGATTAAAAATTGATATGCAAAGTCATGTGTATGCATTCTGACATTCAAAGCATTTCTTCCTTGTGATCTAGATGGAAAGGCCAGCTCTTAACTTCTCAGCTACAATTCAGGACGGAATTTCCATATGGACAGAATTCCATAAGCTATTTCTTTCCTAGATCCCATCAGATGATAGATAGGCTGGATCTGAAGTTGACCCTGTTTGGTCTGATTTGACAGACAAATAAATATTGGATATGTGTAACCAAGTTATCTAGTTATTCAGATAGCCTTATTCAAACTATTCATAATATGAGGATTGGGCCATTTACCAGTAGGTATTAATAGATATATTATTTGATTACTTATATTGAAGTTTACAAACACAAAACCTAACTAAGAATTAAAAGC
Organism: Diadophis punctatus similis; assembly: GCA_023053685.1. Taxonomy (NCBI): domain Eukaryota; kingdom Metazoa; phylum Chordata; class Lepidosauria; order Squamata; family Dipsadidae; genus Diadophis; species Diadophis punctatus. The sequence goes on along the minus strand of JALIGW010000009.1, from coordinate 21,982,412 downwards.
TTGCCAGAATTTCAGGGCAGGGGGGAAAACTATAAAAAAATCTGGAGATAGTGATAGCTACAGTAGCTATCAGACCATTCTGAGCAAACGCATATAAAACTGAGCTTTAAAGTTAATCTTAACTCAACAGAAAATAGAAAAATATTTTGTTTTACTTTAAAAAAATTATTTGGTGTCGAGAATCACTTGGTGAGATGGGTGGCTATACAAAATGAACAAATTAAAAAATTACTGGTCTTGTATCATTTAAAGCTGTGTAAGCACTGGGGATACCCTCTTGATTAATCAATTTGCATGTCAAACTTGGAGAATAAATGACATAAAATGGGATTTTTCTGACTGTTCTACAACTATGGGATTTTCTTCCTATCCAGAAACTCATCAGAAATGTGAATGTTTGAAGAAAAGATTATAAATAGCTATTTAACAAACAAGGGCCTTGTCTCATAGCTTTGAACTGTTGACATACTGTATATTACAGACTGTAGTTTCAATTCCAATTTCTGTTTAAATATGTGCTATACATCAATTCAAGCTGTCATTCTTATTGAGCCTTAAGGAAAGAGCAGGCCAAAAATTGAATGAAGACAAGAGGTATTAAAAACAATCACACAGATTCTAAATACTCTCCACCCTCCCAGCTGTATCTGCAGTTGATTAAATTCACTGGAAGAATATCCAATCTACTTCAGGCCAAGGGGCATTATCTTCTGTCCCGCATCTTTGGTTACCCTGGACTGGTCCATCAGGAAGATGAGATCTGTAGGATCAGTTTGTCCAGGAGCCTTATGGATCCCGTTGCTTTACAAGAGAATGATTACTTATATTGAAGTTTACAAACACAAAACCTAACTAAGAATTAAAGGAGCCTTATGGATCCCGTTGCTTTACAAGAGAATGATTACTTATATTGAAGTTTACAAACACAAGGAGCCTTGTGCATCCCGTTGCTTTACAAGAGAATGGTTGCGGAGTTCCCCGAGATTGTGGTGGGCTGTTAAACTGAGATTTTAGTCAATACTTGGAATGAATGGAGGATGACAGCCCTTCATTGGATTGGCTCTTAAGTAGCATCTTTTTGTCTATCAATTCCTAAATGCCTCTTGGTTTACTGAGAAGGAAACGAAGCAACAGGAGAAACATCTATGACATTGTTGGAGAAAAACTGGGAGCAACTCTGATTAGACATGTACAAGACTTTAGATTAAGGAGTATCTTATGGCAGTAATAGCAATAAAACATGGGGTTGTTTTTTTCACTCTTAGCATACAGTATGTGCCACCCAAGTGACCATATTCGGGATAAGCTGTACTGTTCTAGAAAGGGAACGTCTTGATGAACATCTTAAAGAGATGCTGTGAGGGGCGCGCTAGGTTTCTGATAGATACAATCACTCAGATTATTATTTCTGACTAGGTGAATCCTGCTGAAGTGGGTTGAGCTCTATTATCTGGGAGGAATTTGAGCCTACCAGTCTTGAGGAATTGCATAGGGTTTCCTGAGCTGTGAGTGAAAGTCATTCAAAGTCAGTCATTAAAAGTAGGTAAGATCAAGAAATAGAAACAGCAAGGATTCCAAGAATGCATTGTATTGCTACAAGGTAGAAGAATAAAACTCTGAAAGCCTGTCAAGAGTTTCTCTCTTCTCTTTCTCTTTCCAAACAAGATGAAGGCAGAAATATTTTGAGTTTCTTTCCACTTTCTTAGGTCTGAGTTATCTTTTGTTTTTCTGTCAGTGATTCATTGTTCCCTTCCTCTTTTTGAAGGCCAAATCCAGACCCTTTAGACTTTAAGACTTGTGGACTTCAACTCCCAGCTTTGCTGTCTGAGGAATTCTGGGAGTTGAAGTCCACAAGTCTTAAAGTTTCCAAGGTTGGAGACCTCTGCTTTAAATCCATGTCCCTTCTGACTAATCAAAGCCACCTGGGAGATGACACATGGTTAGGTCCAGGTGGCAATTAATTTATCTTTGAAAGAGGCAGTGATATGCCTCTTCCTTGTCACTGGACCCAATTACACTATGTAATTTTTCTCCAAACTTCCTTGGGGGAGGGAATCAAAGAGAATGGGCTGCAGTTCCAGGGAACCTTGGGGTAAGGAGATTGTGGAATATTGGATACTTCTCAGTAAGGTTTCAGACTGGAGTAAGCAGGGGTGAAATGTGAAAAATTTCCCTACCGGTTCTGTGGGCATGGCTTATTTTGTGGGTGTGGCTTGGAGGTCAGGTGGGTGTGGCTTCAGGTAGCATGGTCATGTGACTGGGTGAGTGTGGCCAGGTTGTCATGTGACTGGGTGGGTGAGACCAATTTAGCAGTCCATTTTGCCAGAGAGCAGGGGGTTGGTTCTTTCTTTTAGGGGAACAGGCAGGGGAAAAAAGCTTTTAAAAGTTTTTTTAAAAACCAGGAAGTGATGTCGGGCGGGTGGGCGGAGCCTTGCACTGCCATCCCGGTTCTCCGAACCAGCCGCCACAACCCCTACCTACTCGCCCGAATCGGGCCGAACCGGGAGGATTTCACCCCTGAGTATAGCACTGATATAACTTGATGGATGATCTCTGGTGTGACTGGGGGTGATGTAATTCTCCTGCTCATCCTTGATCTTGATAGCTCAGTGGCTTTTGATACCATTTATCATAGTAACACATGGACTAACTTTGGGAGAAGAGGGCACTATTTTATAGTAGTTCTTCTTGATAGTCTAACCAGTTGAAATCTTGATAAATTGATATTTTGATAAGATAAAAAAATGTGGATTAGACAGCATCACCACCAGATGGATTAGTAACTGGCTAACCAATCACACTCAACATTAGTCCTTAATGGAACTGCATCTACATGGAAGGAAGTATGCAGTGGGCTATTTCAAGGCTCTGTCTTAGGCCCAGTACTCTTCAATATCTTCATAAATGATTTAGATGAGGGGATAGAAAGGGAACTCATCAAATTTGCAAATAAGCTGGCAGGAATAGCCAACACTCCAGAAAATAGGCTCAAGATACAGATGGATCTTGACAGATTCTTGACTTGAACACTGGGCTGTATCTAACAAAATGAAATTCAATGATGAGAAAAGTAAAGCTATACACTTAGACAAGAAAAACCAAATGCACAGATATAGAATAGATGGTATCTGGCTTAATAGTAGTAACTGTGAGAGGATCTTAGGAGTCCTAATGAACAATCACTTAAATATGAGCCAGCAATGTATGGCACCATAAAAAAAAACCTAACACAGTTCTAGATTGCATTAACACAGATAGACTAAATATCAAATGAAGTGTCTATAGTACTTTATAATGCCTTGGTAAGGCCACACTTGGAATGTGGCATCCAGTTTTGCTCGCCACATTATAAAAAAAGATGTTGAGATTCTAGAAAGAGTGCAGTGAAGAGCAAAAAAGATGATTAGGGAACTGGAGGCTAAAACATATGACAAACTGCTGCAGGAATTGGAATATCTAGTTTAATGAAAAGAAGAACTAAGGGTGACATGATAACTGTGTTCCAATATTTGAGGGGCTGCCACAAAGAAGGTGGGGGGGCAACCTGTTCTCCAAAACACCTGAAGGCAGGACAAGAAGCAATGGATGGAAACTAATCAAGGAGAGAACCAACCTAGAAATAAGGAGAAATTTCCTGACAGAACAATTAACCAATGGAACAGTTTGTCTTCAGAAGTTGAGGGTGCTCCATCACTGGAGGTTTTTAAGAAGAGATTGGACAACCATTTGTCTGAAATTGTATAGGGCAGTGGCCCCCAATCTTTTGGGCACCAGGGACCTGTTCCATGGAGAAAGTTTTTTCCATGGACCGGAGGGGGTGTGGTTCTGCATCCCATGGATGGGCTTTGCTTGTTTGCATTGCCAGGTTTCTTGTACACCACGGACTGGTGCTGGTTGAGCAGGAGGTTGGACTAGAAGATCTCAAAGGTCCCTTCCAACTTTGTTATTCTGCTTTCTTTGGGGTAATTCCACTCAGTAGTTCCACTTTGGGACTAATTCCACCTTTCCATGTAGAAAGGGAGAGGTGGAATCTTAGGTTCATGATTTGGAGCTCTTATTCCTATTTAGTCTATTTAATCTATTTAACCTATTCTTATTTAACATCTACCAGAGCTTATTGGGTTATCCAATGGCATGGAGTCAGGTATTATCAGTATGCTGATTTGTATATTTTGTACATCTTGATCCCTGGGCCATCCAAGCAATGCTATCAATGTTCTATCCAAGTACCTGGAGATTGTTAGGATGTAGGAGGGTTAACAAACTTAGGTTTAACCCTACCGAGGCCATTTTGATTTTCACAGACCCCACTGAGCACAATCAGAAATGCTCTGTATTCTTGCCCAAACATATCTTCTTCTATCTCCAATAGGCATAGGATTCTTTGGAGCATTTATTTAAAAAAAGTATTATTTCTAACTTTAAAAAGCAAACAGAGTATAGTTTTTGTAAAATATAAACTATTTCGAGAATTCATTCATTCGTTGATTCGTTCATTCAATTTCTATAGCTGCTCACCTCAGTCAATGACTCTGAATGAGTCAATGAATTACCAAAGTGCTAAAAGATAGTCTCTGAAGTGGCCACGATGCTTCAAGTTTCTCAAACAATATTCAATAATATTCAAATAATGAATAAATTATAATTGCTCATGACTAGGAATAGCAAGTTGGAGAGTGCACAACAAGTAAGTGAATAACCAATGAATTTGTTTTCCACAGATACTCACCCAATGTGGTTTGTTCTCAGGGATATCTCTAATTCCCGAAGAATCTGGGTAGATTCTTGAACTCGTCTCTTAAACTGGGTAAAGAAATCAAATCAAATTAAAAATCTAATAGAAATTACAAACCTGGCATATATTTATCTACCTGTGACTTATGCATTATATAATTATCCTGGGTTTGAAAAAGTATCTACACATCAATGGGAAATAATATAGACAGCACTAGGAATTTCAGATTGTGAGTATGCCTTGCAATCAATAATGAATTACAAAACAGTTCTTTTGCTGGTTGCATTTTCATATTGATTGCAGGAAGAATATGGTTATGAGCAAAGAAAAATCATACACCCAGACAGCAAATAATAAAAGTACCCAATAAAGGGATCTGTTCAAATAAAGCCTATGGCTCAAATTTTAAATAACTAAGACTATAGGAACTATGAGTTTCTGGCAGGTATATCAAAGCATACAAGTCATTCAAAACTGATAAATGTTTTATTACTAAAATGTGGAGTCAAGCTTTTGATAGAAAATGCAGGTGTGTGACATCAGTTAAGAGAGTGATACCAATCTATCTCCTCAATCTAAGGCTGTCTGGAAATTTCCTATTTTTCTCATAACACAATGATTCCTGCAAATTATACTTCCATGTTTCTGGCCAGACCCAGAAAGAAATATTGTGCATGCCATTGCCAGTCTATATTTTGTGTTAGATGCACAGGTGTTGCTATAGACAATTTAGAAAATGGTAAATGTGCTTCCCCCACACCCCATCCCACACCCCTAAGTGAAGTGTAGCATCACTTAGGAGCTGAGATAGTGCAGTGGTTAAAAGCAGCATTGCGACCTTCAGCTGATTGCTAGTTTAGCAGTTCAGCTGTTCAAATCTCACTAGGCTCAAGGTTGACTCAGCCTTCCATCCTTCCGAGGTGGGTAAAATGAGGACCCAGATTGTTGGGGGCAATATGCTGAACTCTGTAAACCGCTTAGAGAGTGCTGTAAAGCACTATGAAGCGGTATATAAGTAAAGTGCTATTGCTATTGCTAGCATCACTTGCTCTGTGTAAAGGACCCTTTGATTTCTTTTTCAATAATGCTCATTGTATTTCATCTACAATTGCTTTCATTGTTCCCAAGCTAACGAAGGATTGTTACCCTGAAATACAAATAGCTGCAGTAAATAAAAAATAATTTTGTAACTGCATGCAGAATAGCAATTTCTACTCGTTCAGGAAATCAAAAAGTGTTTTAAAAAAATCAGTGGTATTTGCCTGCTGAAGATTTTTGTTTGGTTGTTTTTTGCTCTGTTTTTCCTAAAAGCAAAATCAGTCTTAGGGAAGAAACCTATGATAACCAGCTGTTAATGGTTTGTCAGCAAAAGGACATCTTTCTTACTTTTACTGTATGTAAAACTAGACAAGCCTGTGTCTCATAAGGTCATCTTTTCAGAGATGTTTCCTTACAAGATTCCTCAACTGTGACAAAACGTCTAATTATTGCTTTTACTGGAAAAAGCTGGGATACATTCAGAGATGTATCTGCTTGGAAAATAGTCCAGGTTGAATTGTATATAGCACAGTCAAACATCAGCGCAGGAAATGTTTTATGATATTTTGTATTACACCATAAAACATTTTATGATTATTTTTATCTCATAAAATGTTCTATACAGTTTGCCGCATTTGAAATCTACAGGAGTCATTGGTCCAAGGTTTTGGACACATTCTGTAAGTTAGTCCACTTGAGGTATTTTGGTTCCAAAATTATTGCCCTACTATGCAGCATTTTGCCTAGTTAAAGGTTATGGGAATGAGTATTTTAGACAGATATAGGTTTCCAACTGAGAGAGAATAGAAAGAACATGGAAGTAATTATGGGAAGGAGAGAATATGAAATGGCCATATTAGCCAAAAGTTACCTTTCCACTGAATCCACCTGTGTCTAGATAGCTCTTCAGTTTCTGGATATAGGCAGATGGTGGGTTTTTGACCTGGAATCGTTCCTACAGATAGGCACAGATGGGGGTGGAAGAAGAAAACAACACACATTTTTTTCCATTAAATCCATGAGGAATAGAGAGGGTTCTGAAAATGCAAATGTTATGAGGACAGGCAACTTAGGTATCACTTTTTATCTCTTTTTGTAGAAGATGCTGAGGACACTGTTGTTAAACATAACCAAAATTACAAATATTGCAGGTGCTTCTGAGTCCAAGCACTAGCAGCCTTTAGCTGCCAGATGTAAATGTTTATGAATCGTGTTAAACTGCAAAAGGATGAACAGATATATCAATATTCAAGGTCATTATGATATACTCAGGCCTCTTAATGTTTAGGAAACTCCCAATTTTACAGCCCAGCCATTACAGGAGTCCTCAACTTATGAAAACTGAGCCCAAATTTTCCATTGCTAAGCAACACCGTTATTAAGTAAGTTTTGCATATTTTACTACCTTTCTTGCCACAATTGTTAAGTGAATCACTGCAGTTGTTAAGTTAGTAATACGATTGTTAAGTAAAACTGGCTTCCCCATTGAATTTGCTTGTCAGAAGGTTGCAAAAGGTGATCACATGACCCGAGGACACTGCAATCATCATAAATTCAAGTCAGTTGCCAAGTATCTGAATTTTGATTAGGTGACCATGAAGATGCTGCAATGATCATAAATCTGAAAAATGGTCATAAGTCACTCTTTTCAGTGCCGTTGAGACTTTGAACGGTGACTAAACAAACTGTTGTAAGTTGAGGACCACCTGTTCCCCACCAGGATTTCTATCACAACGATACCCATCTCTTAAAACACTTTAGCCTGCAAACTGTACACTTTCGAATGTGCTTACAAAATTCTATAGTTTTCACCCAACTCCGGTCATTGCAAACTGTAAACTTTAAAGAATCAGTGGATCTGTAAAAAGAGGTTGCAGATAATCCTTTCCATACACACTGTTTAAATGCAGAACTCAGATCATTTAGTCCCGTGTAAGTCATCCCTGCTTCTTTTTCCCATAATAACTGCATTGCATCACCCTGTGCCACAATATGACACAATGTTTCACAAGAGTGATTGTGTGCTGCCTCCTGATCTTAATTTCTGAAGCACAAGTGCCGAAACATTTGCTTCAAAAGATTCTGCAATAATTAAAGGATACATTGTTAACATTGTACCAGTTTAAAACTTGGATGTGTAATTGAATGAAAGTGTCTAAGAAATAGAGTAAGGCAGGAGTGTCCTCAGACTATGGTAAAAGCTTTGACTTTATTGTAGCTGTCACCATTTTGGTTTTTTTTTTTAACCACTCCCTGTAGCCATCCCTGGAGCAGTTCACGAAAAAAGGAGAGAGTTGACAAGGTGATGTACATGTACATACATGTACATACATGTTAAAAGAAAAAAGAAAAAAGGATTGTTCTTGTATAAGCCTGCGGGCTAATGCTTTCTTGGTGTGCTTGGCAAAGAATTTTTAATTCTATGTATTTCTGATAGTTTTGCAGAGTCTAAGTTTAAAAACAGGGGTGTCAAACTCACATCGTCACGGCTACGTCACGTGATGTATCGGGACTTTTTCCCCCTTAGCTAAACCGGGCGTGGCCATGGCCAGCGCGTGACGCATCCAGCCCGCGAGCTGGGAGTTTGACAGCCCTGCTTTAAAACATTGGCCTGCAAAAAATCTGAATGATCAGAAGCATTCACCTTGTCTTTTGTAGCCTGGGACCTGAGGTCTAAGAGATATGAAAAAATTCAAAAACTCAGCTGCTTCCATCTGTAAAAGTGGGGTGCTGCTTTCAGCAAGCCTTTCTGGATTCATAAAAGAACCACTTTACCTTACAAGCAGATTACCCCGAAATGGCAATGGCAAGGCAGAAAATATTCTTACGATTGTGGTGGATGCAGGTAGTCCTCAACTTACAATCATTTATTTAGCGACTGTTCAAAGTTACAACAGCACCGAAAAAAGCGACTTATGACCATTTTTCCACACTTACGACCATTGCTACATACCCATGTGATCAAAATTCAGAGGCTTGACAACGGCCATTTATTCGTGGTAGCTGCAGTGTCCCAGGATCATGTGATCCTTTTGCAACCTTCTGACAAGCAAAGTCAGTGGGGAGTCAGATTCATTTAACAACTGTGTTACTAACTTTACAGCTGCTGTGATTCACTTTACAACTGTGCCAAGAAAGTTTGTAAAATTGGGCAAAACGTAACAACCGTCTTGCTTAGAAATGGGAATTTTGGGCTGAATTGTGGTCATAAGTCAAGGATGACCTGTTCAAGTTCAAGCTGTTCATACATCTTCAACATGTTTTATATAATTACCCTGTTTCCCCAAAAATAAGACATCCCCTGATAATAAGCCCAATCGGGCTTTTGAGTGCATGGCAATAAGGCCAAGCGCTTATTTCAGGGTTAAAAAAAAAAAAAAAAGACAGGGTCTTATTTTTGGGGAAATGCAGGGTATTATCTACCCCTTGATGTAAATGCTTTGACTCATGGCAGGGCTGCTACCTCTTTGTATATTTGTATATTTGGTATTATACAATCCCATGGACCATAGCACCCCAGAGGCTCCTCTGTCCTCCTCTGTCCTCCATTGTTTGCACCAATTCATGATCATTGCATCAATGTATACCAGATCCTAAGCTTAATTTGAAGCAGGACACAGGGGTTATTTATTTAATGGTTTAACTGATCTGTAAATAATCAGTAAGGGGTAAATGATCACCCCTTAGTAATCCAGTTAGGAGTCAATATGTTTTCACTCAGCAACAAGTGACTGAGTTAAATGTTCTGTGTGAAGACAGTTATACAGGCGCCATTTATGACTTCCCAATCAAAGATCAACAGGAACATCTATACTACCCACATTGCCACTTCCTATATGATTCATGCTAAATGACGGCCAAGCTTTTTTTGGCCCATCACTCACTCAGCTGTATTTGTTGTGAGCTAAAGCAGACATGAATAAGTTCCACTTCACAAGGATCCTGTGACCTGATATCATTCAAACACAGAACAGCGAGTGAGATATTTTCTTGATTCCTAACTGCCCACCCAATGAACACCTTAAGATTACTCTCTGAAATAAAGGACCTTAGGAAACCACCCTGTGCCAGAGCTGTTTTAGCAGATCTGTAAAGAGCTGGATCACAGAGAGACATTCGCATAGCCCAGAATGAGTCATCCTTCTCTTTTTCTCTTCAGCATCATTCGCAAGCCTGTGCCTTTATTAAACTGAGGAATATATAGTTTCACAGCATGAACAGGTGCCATTTCCCCCATGTGTCTGTGCCAACAGCTTGTTTTCACAAGGGACCCTTAAGTAACCACCTTCCTCGTTTAATTCAGGATGGAGAAAGATTGTTTCTCCACCACCACTAAGCTCACGAAGGAAACTCAAAAGAAGGAACAGCTGTTTGTTATGACACAGCCCACTTTCATATGTACCCATTTAGCTTTGGCAGGATTTTGAAATGTTTCAACTAAGGTGATAGTGGATTTTTTTGGCTAGGTTCATATCACGGAGTGGCTTCTTTAGTTTTGGCTTAGCAGAAAGTGTGAACCTCACAAACAATGGTTTAGACAGAAAACCAGTTTAACATTAAATATGAGTCCAGTGAAAAATGCTTCTTTTGATGCCACTTTTGGTTCATCTGGGTAGGTACAAACAGACCTAAAACCCCTCCCCACACACACAGAGGCCCAGTTTTTCCTACCATGTAGTAAACCTAGTTTAATGCTCTGAAAAACAGATGTACTTCCTTTTGACCCAAATGCAATGCAGTGAGATTTGACTGAGAGGCTGCAATCTGCCTAGCAGATCTCCCGAATTTACACTTTTGGCCTTATTCAAATAGCTAATGAAAGCATGTGTTCAGGGATAAAATCATGTCTATTGCTTCTATCCAAAATAAATTTCTGTGAACATCTGAAGGACAAATTGGTATCCACAGAAAATTAGACACTTGTGAAGAGCAAGATAGTGTACTTGGTGAATGCAGCCAGAATCTCATAAATTGGTCTTTTGAATATATTATATTTCTCAAAACCTAAGCTAGTTGTATTAGGGCATCAACTCTGAACTTCTGGATGATGTTTGTGAACCTGTGACAGACCTACTTAAGGTATTTTCTTTTCCTCTAACAGTTTCCTGTGGGAAAGTAAAGATAGAAATAGCCTTGTTTATCCAGTCTTCTCAAGGACAAACCACACTAGACTTTTCTAATTATCCTGAACTGTCACAGGATCCTATCAAGGATCCTTGACATTTATCATGCTAGGTCAAAGCTAAAACAAGCATAATTATAATACTATCCACAAACACCAAAATGCTTGTGGAATATCTTTCAGTGCCTATAAACTCTCTGCCCAAACCTATCTTTTTAGACCCTTTATTTAAAAAATAAATTAATAGGAAGGTATTACGAAAGTTGCAAACCAAAGCTACAGACTTTTATATAACCCTTTGTTTGGAAACACATCTTTACCTATTAAGAAAACAGCACCCCACAAAGGTAAATTTAGGAGGGCTAAAGAGTGCCTAAAGGCAACTGCAAGAAACAAATTTACCACTTTTCTTTATAATAAATAGGCATTTTGCTATTGGTCCTCCCCTTTATAATATAACCACAGAATACTTTAGAACAGGGGTCTTCAATCTTGGCAACTTTAAGACTTGTGGAGTTCAACTCCCAGAATTCTGGGAGTTGAAGTCCACAAGTCTTAAAGTTGCCAAGGTTGGAGACCCCTGCTTTAGAAGATTGCTTGCTTGTCATGATCACCAGCCACAGAAACTATAACTCACAGAATTCTCAGACGTATGGAGGATCCTTGAAGATTAAACCACATTGGAAATTACTTTAAATTATGATTCATATAGCTATTTTAAATAGAGCAGTCTGGTCTCTTACCTGGTCACATATTAATTCCCATTTCTTTTCATTATCATACTGGCTCAGAAGCTTCATTTTGTCTGGTGGCAGATTCATAGAATTCTAAAAAAAAAAAGGCGGGGGGGGGAGAAAGTATTGTTTATACAGAATAATTGCATAACAAGAATTGTGATACGTTTAATCATGCAAAGTTTTTCATTCAGGTAGTCCTCGACTTACGACCACAACTGAGCCCAAAATTTTTGTTGCTAAGGGAAACATGTGTTAAGGGAGTTTTGCTCCATCTTACAACCTTTTTTTGGCCACAGTTGTTAAGTGAATCACTACAGTTGTTAAGTTAGGGTTAACCTGGTTTCCCCATTAACTTTGTTTGTTGGAAGGTTGCAAAAGGTAATCACATGATCCTGGGACATTGTAACTGTCATAAATACGAGCCAGGTGCCAAGCATCTGCATTTTGATCATGTGACCATGGGGATCTTGCAATGGTCATAAGTGTAAAAAATGGTCATAATAAGTCACTTTCTTCAGTGCCACTGTAACTTTGAACGGTCACTAAATGAATGGTTGTAAGTTGAGAACTACCTGTAATACTGGAGGAAAAAGGCAAGGCAACAGGAGAGCAAGTTGAGGGTACACAGAGAAGGCTTCAAGCTGTGCAATCACAATTTTCATCTCGACTTTTTTTTCCCCCGCCCCCCTAAATGTCTCTGCTTTGAGTTGTACGAGGGACTTATTTGACCCCTTTGTAGTGAGTTGCTGCCACAATCACAGTTTTTCTTCAGTGCTCCCACAACTTTTTCATCAAAGTTTTATAGGAAAGTATACTTAATTCATTTTCTTTATTTTTACCAGACAATCTTAATGCAGATACAGATATACATATATCCCATGTTAGGAGATCTTCTGCAGATAATCTTTGTTCTGTCTCAGCAGCATCTGATACTTGGGGCGGGGTTTGGGGAAATTCCCCTCCTTATGGTTATTTCCTCTAAGGATTTTTTTTGTACTGAAAGTGTTAGAATTGGTATTTTTCTTTTTTATATGGATGATGCCATTTTGGGCTTATTCTAAGAGGTTATATCTAAACATCAACTATAGGAGAAAATTACCGTAATCGGTTCTGTATGGAGCCAGCAACATATAGCAAGGGGCTAGTAATTGATTGATGGGGAGAAAGGAATAATGTAAATGCAGAGGGTGGGGAATCATTTCCAGAGATCATTTTAAGAGTAATTTTAAAAAATCTGGGTCCTCTAAATTGTATGATTTGAGTGTACATTTTTCCATTTTTATGTGAGCTTCCCAGAGTCTATAATTGGGACAGCAGTTATGTGCTGTGAAATAAATAAATACTATTTGACAAATGTTCTACGTTGTTGCACATTAATTGTGCCTTTGATTTACAGCTAATATAAAAAAAGGTTTCTTACATTCAGTTGGAGGTACATTTACAAGATGGCTAGAAACATCCCCGGTATAATTACATCAACTCTCAACAAAGTTCAGGAGCTTCTCCCACTTATTTCTACTTTCCACTTAGGGTAGGAGAATATCTGCACTGCAGAATAGAAATTAAACTTTCCTTGGGATGACCTGCTAAATCAGAGGTCTTCAAACTTGGCAACTCTAAGACTTGTGGACTTCAACTCCCAGAATTCTCCAGCCAGCATAGCTGGCTGGAGAGTTCTGGGAGCTGAAGTCCACAAGTCTTAAAGTTGCCAAGTTTGGGGACCCCTGTCAGCTAAATCAAGTCTACTATTAGTCACATGCTACTCAAAAGGCCTGGCTCATTGTACAAAAGCCTGGTTACCCAAATAATGCTCATATTCATGGTCTGCTGTGTTCCTCTTTTGTTTCAACATAAAGAACAACAACAAAAAAAGAAGTCTTTGGCTCCTTGTGATTATGCTTGAATGAAATCAGCATGTATTTAGAGGAGATTATCTCAGTGGCAGGAAGTTGCAAGCTGGCTGTGTGTTTGGTTCTTGCAACCATTCTTTCTCAACCCAACCTGTTCTCATTTCCCTTACTTGCTGATTGAAACATTCCATATAGGATGGAAAAATAGGACCATTGGTCAAAACTAACTGGTGACGTGCCAGTTTTCTTAACAATTGAAAACACTAATAAAGGCGAATATTTGTAGCTCAGGGATCCTTAATGCTCTCTGAGTTTGTGCTAATAACTGATGATGTTACCTAGTTAGGTTGATGAAACATCTGTAAGAAAGCAACCAGGCTCAGATTCCCCCCCCCTCCGAAACACTAAATTAAATAAAATATGTCCTTGATCAATGAGTGACAACATCCATGTGAAAAGATTTTCTTGGCTTCCAATACAGATTTACCAAATCATCTACTTTGAGTTGTAATTATCTCAAATTATAATTAATGAAACTCCTAGTTTAACCCTTTATCTTAGTCCTTTTGACTGATTTGAGATTGCCTGAATATTGTCTGCAAGTAAAATGAACTATCAAGAGAAAAAAATGCTGAAAGATATCCAAATTTCTTCAAGCAGCTAGTGAGGTTCAAAAATAAATCCCTTTATCTAGGTCTGCCAATTTTAATTTGCCTAATGAACATATGCTTCACTTAATGGTGATTTGCTTAACAATGGCAAAAGAGGTCATAAAAAAGCAGACATAACTCACTTAACTACCTCACTTAGTAATAGAATTTCTGGTCCCAACAGTGGTTGTAAGTTGAGGACTACCTGTATATCATCTCATAAATGTGAAAAAAATAATGTGAGATCAATAGTAGTATAGTAAGATGAAATTAGGTTTATTTGATCAGAAGTGGCACAGTTTCGTAGACAGTTTAAAGTTTTGCTGTTCCTACCCAAAAAGGATAAACATCTGTATATTATCTCATCTCTTATTAGTACTTTTCTTGGCAGAGATCCATATGCCTGGGGGTGTGGTGGGGGAATATTTTATCTTTCATTCATCTACAGGACCAGCTGATGATAAACAATTAAAACTTTATGTAACTGTAACATGAACAGGTGGCATAAAATATGTACGTCATTAAAAATCTTCAACAGTTAATTCCAAGATATATCTTCCTCCGACTTTCCCACTATAAATTCTGTCCAACGATCAATTGTTTTTCTCCTTTTCCCATTCTCTCCCCAAGCATTAATGCCCCCAACACATTTCTTGGAAATGGTAATCCAAGTTACATTACTCTGCTCACAATAGAATACCTTATGCCACCAGGCTTGAAATTTTGGGCTTGGGCAACCTACTACTACGCCGCCTATGGTCTGACCTAAGCATAGTACACAAAATTGTCTGCTACAATCAGGGGCGGGTTCCTAATTTTTTTACTACCACTCTGTGGGTGTGGCTTATTTTGTGGGTGTGGCTTGCTGGCCATGTGACCGGGTAGGCGTGGCTTCTCAGACTGCTGAAGGGAGGGAAACTGAGATAGGTCCTGCCGCCCATTCCCCCTCCCATCAGCAGCTCGAGAAGCCTCGAACGTGCAAAAATGCCTAGGATCATCACCGCACGTTCATGGCTTCTCGGACTGCTGAAGGAGAATGGAGATAGCTCCTGCTGCCCATTCTTTCAGCATCTCACACGCTCCCTCAGCCATCCTCCCCTGCTTGGACTCACTGTGGGGTAGGAAGGCAGCGCATGCGCAGTGCTGGAAGCTCAACTTCTGGGCATGCGCAGAAGAAATTTTTTAAAAAAATTTAAATTTTTTTTTAAAATGGCGGCGCCCAGGCACCAGCAACCGACCGCACCGGTACTGTGACATCACCAGCGGGCCGCTACCGGTGCTATAGAGTGGACCGCACCTGTAGGAACCCACCACTGGCTACAATGTCCTACCTGTAAGTGACTACTTCAGCTTCAACCACAATAATACACGGGCAAACAATAAATACAAACTCAAGGTAAACCGCTCCAAATTCGATTGCAGAAAATACGACTTCAGCAACAGAGTAGTCAATGCTGGAATGCTCTACCTGACTCTGTTGTTACAGCCTCAAACCCCCAAAACTTTAACCTTAAACTGTCTACCGTGGACCTCACCCCATTCCTAAGAGGTCTGTAAGTGGGCGTGCATAAGTGCACCAGCATGCCTACCATCCCGGTCCTACTGTCCCCTTTTATTCATACTCATTTCCTATGTTCATATCCATGCTTATACTCATACCTGTTTTCTTGCACATGTTTGACTAAACAAACAAACAAACAAACAAAGTTGGGGAAAGGCATTGCAACCAATGGATGATTCATTCAGAAAGGTATTGTGATTGTTGGGATGGAATGCTGATGAGGTTTCCAAGAGCAGCATTCCATCTCCCTTGGCAAAAGTCATGCTGTTGAAGGACTGAAGTTCATTTTGACCTGAAAACCAACCTTAAACCAGCAGAAATGAATATATTTAAAAAAACCAACTTTCTTTAAAATGCTTAAAAATCAGTCAATATTCACTTGAGCATCTTGCCCAGAATCTCCTCTTTACAGCCGCATTTTTCAATCTCAGCAACATTAAAACATGTGAACTTCATCTAAGAGAACTACAGATATTCCTCAATTTATGACCACAACGGAGCCCAAAATTTCCATTGCTAAGCAAGACCATTGTTAAGTGACTTGTGTTCCATTTTACGACCATTTTGCCACAGTTGTTGAATGGATCACTGCAGGTATTATTGAATCATTTGGCTGTTAAGTGAATCTGGCTTCCTCGACTGACTTTGCTTGCCAGAAGCCAGCTGGGAAGGTTACCATTGGTGATCACATGATTCTGGGAGTGCAAATTTTTTTAATCACATGACCATAGAGATGCGAAAATGTGAAAAACAATCATAAGTCATTTTTTTCAATGCCATTGCAACTTCGAACAGCCCCCAAACAAATGGTTGTAAGTTAAGGACCATCTCTACTGCTTTACAAAATGCTCTGTCTTGGACTCATTGTAAATCTAGATCCAAGCCAGTGAATGAAGAGATGGGCTCACATATTGCTCTAGACCACAATATGGTTGGTTTTGTTTTGGCTTAGTGCAGTATAAGTTTCAAGCTGCGTAATTTAAAAACCATGATTTATGTTTAGAGTGGGAAGGCAGATCCTAGTCCTAATATCATGCCTTGACCAGAGCAATTCAAAAACTGAAATATAGGAACAATTGATACATTTTAGCAGTGCAAATTCAGAGAGGGGTTAAAATCATAACGAAACATTCCAAATAAATGCATTCAGAAAGAAATCAAGGTGGGAAATATGGCCTAAATTATTGGAGAATGCTCTATAATGGCCTCATAGATGAATCTAATACTCCTCTTTCTAATTTTCAGAATCTCTTGGATATTAAGAATATGTGATTTTGAGACTCTAAGGGAATATCCATTTTAGTTGCTATTAATAGCAGCCACACTGAAAGAAGCTGATGGCATTCAAATTACCAGGCAATCACAAAAACTGTCATAATATAGAAATCAATAGGTCTCCTCTATCTGATATGAAAAGGAAGAATTCCAGCTCTTTTCAGAGGAAAATCATAGCAAGAAAACATAGAAGGCATCAACATTGTGTTGATGTTCGTAGATCTCATATAGCATTTTCTTATCTTCCAGCTGACTCGCAGTTCAGCTCTATGGTGAATGCCTGCTTCCATGGCATCGTTGCGTGATTGGATGACAAGGTGATACAAGGTTTGCTGATGTAGGAGGCCTGGAGGTTCAAATCTGGTTTGGGCTACAATCCTAGTGACAGAACATCAGAATTGAGGGAAGCAAGCCATCTTTTCCATCAGACCTGGTCTCAGAGCCCTTTCATGTTTGAAAAGCTTCATGTCCCTTTCATGTTTGAAAAGCATCCAGTGCAGTGACTTCAGAATAAGTGCTATATTATGGACCAGTTATAGCTTCTAAGTCATTTTCAAAAATAGATTAGTGCACTTCAGTGGTGTAGACATATGATAAGGATGTGGATCACCATCACTTATATGTGGTGTTGATTACTGGAAACCATGTGGATAACTAAGCATCACAAACATAGCAACTTCTGCTTGGGAGCTAGTTTGTAGATCTGTTTATTATTTTGCTGTACTGCATCTTTTAAGATATGTCCATCAAATGAAACCTCATTCAAAATTTACACAAGTGGTATGAAATAAGAGGTCTTACCACAAATGGCTTTTGTAAATGGGTCAATTGATAAACCAAAAAGTAGGGCAGCCTAACTCACCTGTGAATGTATCCAAAAGCAATCAGACTTAAAGTTGTCAATTTTGATGTGAGCGGATGAAATATTATAAAAATGTCACAACAGCCAGGAGTAAACTCCTGCCAAAATTTCTGTTCTTCAGAAGTTAAAAAAGACTTTCTCCAGATGATCAAAAAGCTTTGTAGAATTGGGTGACAACATTATTAGTTGGTGCTTGACTTCGCTTGCAACAATTCTGTTCCTTATTTTTCTGATATTTTCTGCTGTGTGCCCTAGGCAACAAAACCCACACCTTTTAGCCTTATTATACCATTTCATTGCCTCATTTGAGTGATAATTACTTAAAAGAAATGTGAATAATTTTGCAATTTGGTTTTTAAAAGTGCTAATGGTTTGATAGTGTTCAGTTTAGGAATGATTAGGATTTTTGTGGGATGGTAAAACTTTCTTCTAGAGGAAGCTATTAGCAAATAATGGTTTCTTAAGATAATGAATGGCACAGATATTTACCATTGGCTTTTGTTTAAACGAATAGTCCATTTATGGGCCACATCCAATTCCAGGAGATTCTCATATACAGTACATCACTATTCTCGGAACACTTCAGTTTTCTTAAGATTTGTTGGCCCATTCTTCCTTAGTGAGATATTTTGACTGAATTTCCACTCACAAAGATGCTAAATGTCACCTAGACATAAGCTGATGTATCATTTTTATGCTTTATCACTGTACCTGGTCTGGAATCTGTAAAGCCAGTTATTTTCACTGGAAGAAATATATCAGTGGTATTGTATGGCTGGAGAATACTAGTGAGGCGAATACCCTTGAACTAAGTGCTGCCTCTAGGCCCGTGATGGCGAACCTACAGCATGTGTGCCATATCAGTGGGAATGTGAGCTAAGGTCCGGCACGCGTGATTTTTGGGCCTTCTGGACCCAGTGGGAGTCAGGAAACAGCCTATTTTCAGCCTCCGGAGGGGGTGGGGAAGGCCCGTTTTTTGCTCTCCCCAAGCTCCAGAGCCTTTCTAGGAGTGTGGGGAGGGCGAAAACGCCCTTCCCCATCCCCCCGGAGGTCCTCCGGAGGCTGG
This sequence comes from Diadophis punctatus similis, assembly GCA_023053685.1. Taxonomy (NCBI): domain Eukaryota; kingdom Metazoa; phylum Chordata; class Lepidosauria; order Squamata; family Dipsadidae; genus Diadophis; species Diadophis punctatus. The sequence continues at coordinate 21,963,516 of JALIGW010000009.1, read as the reverse complement.
AAACATTCCATTTGCTGACTTCTGGTTGAACCGGAAGTTCTATTTTTTTGTTCTCCCCAGGCTTCAGAGCCTTTCTAGAAGACTGGGGAGGGAGAAAACGGCCTTCCCCACCCCCCGGAGGCCCTCCAGAGGCCAGAAATGGCCCATTTCCCAACTTGAAATGGCCCATTTCTGGCCTCCGGAGGATCTCCCAGGGGGAGAGGCCGCTTTCACCCTCCCCAGGCTCCTAGAAAGGCTCTGAAGCCTGAGGAGAGCGAAAAAACGGGCATGCCATTGCATTCCGGGAGCCAGGGGCATGTGCACTTGCATGGGGGGGGGCATGAAATTATGGGTGTGGGCATGCATGCGCGCGCTCCCGTACCCCCCCCCCTTTTTGGCACGTGAACCAAAAAACAGTTCGTCATCACTGCTCTAGGCTATACCAATTGGGTCTCTGGGGGTATAGTGCAAGACATCTAGCGGGGAATAGGTTGCACTATGATATAGAGTAGTGTTTTTCAATCTCGGCAACTTGTAGATGTGGGGACTTCAACTCCCAGGATTCACTAGCCAACATGGCTAGCTGGAGTATTCTGAGAATTAAAGTCCCTGCATCTTAAAGTTACCAATATTGAAAAACACTGATACAGACATATGTAGGCTTCCCAAGTACTGCCATACTTACCAATATTAGATTGTCATCTACATCTATTAAAAAGTAGGATCTCCTGACTCCTAGTCATGTTCACATAATTTATTGGACAGCAATATGAAACTAGTTCACCATTGGTTTTTCTTGGGAATACTTCCAGTTTACCATGTAGCCCTGGAATATCTGGTGATATTCCTTCCTCTCCCAAATACTAATCAAGTCCAATCCTGATTATTCTTGAATCAGCCAAAGTCAGCTAGACGTTGATCATATGCAAATGAATGCAAATCCTAAAAGCATCTTATTGTAAAGTACAGGTAGTCCTCGATTTACAGCAGTTTGTTTAGTGATCATTCAAAGTTACAGCAGCACTGAAAAAGATGACTTTCAGTGACCGCTTTTCATATTTACAACCGTTGCAGCATCTCCACAATCACATAATCAAAATCTGGATTGCTTGGCAACTGGTTCACATTTATGACGGTTGCAGTGTCCCAGAGATCATGTGATCACCCTCTGCGAACTTTTGACAAACAAATTCAATGGGGAAGCCAGATTTACTTTACAACCATGTTACTAACTTCACAGCTATAACGATTCACTTAACAACTGTGGCAAGAAAGGGCGTAAAATGGGGTAAAACTCACTTAATGTCTCATTTAGCAACATAAATTTTGGGTTCAATTGTGGTCATAAGTCGAGGACTATCTGTATGGTGCTAGGCCACGTACGGTGAACCCACTATAAGGGAAGGAATCTTTGACACGAGGATGTCCCCCTGGAAAATGGAGAGCAGACGGGAAAGGTTCCTTGAAAGTAAGATATCCATTTCCTGAGCCTCCCACAAATCTACTGCAGCATATTGTTTAGGAAATTACTTAACTATTAAGATAGGTACCTGGCTATTTTTCAAAATGCTCTTTTAAAGCATCATGGAACAGAGCACTCCTTCTAAAGGAACGAACATAACCTCCTTAATTTCAAATTAGCCGCACCAAACCACTGCAGTTAGCCACTCTTACTCCCCTCTGCCATTGATTTCTTTGAGGATCTGTTCGCTTTGACTTTTAATGCTCGAAAATAAATCCTGTCCCCACAATCACTGGTGCATGATTTGCTTTCATTATTCTTGTCAGCACTTCTCAGGATCAGAACATTAAGAAATAAAAACAATATCATCCTTCTAGGGCGATGCCATTGAACTCTTCGCTACCCCATACTCCAAGGGCAGAGACTGAATCAAATGTTTCCAAAAATAAGAGAAGGGATGTGGCGTGAACATTAGGAAAGGCTTCTTGATGACACGAGATTAGAACAAACTGCTATTTTATTTTTAGAGATTCTTAAACAAATGCCTGGGTCCCTGAGTGTCCAAGGGCCCCCTTTCCTGGCTATAACATCCATAGTAATACTATGGATCTGGTACACATATATATTTATTTTGTATTGTTTTAATAGTTTAATTTGTTTTATGATGTAAGGCACGCAATGCCACTTGTTGAGATGGACAGCTACACAGACTGAACACAACTCCAGGTATCAGAGCTACTCTCCAGAACCATGCTAATACAGGTAGTTCTTGACTTACAATCAGAATTGAGCCCAAAATTGCCATTGCTAAGTGAGACAGTTGTTAACTGGCTTTTGCCTCGTTTTATGACCTTTCCTGCCCTAGTTGTTAAATGAATGACTGCAATTGTTAAATTAGTAACAGGTTGTTAAGTGAATCTGGCTTCCCCTTTGACTTTGCTTGTCAACACATGACCCTTGGACACTGCGGCCGTCATAAATATGGGTCAGTTGGCAAGTGTCTGAATTTTGATCATGTGGGGATGCTATAAAGGGCTTAAGTGTGAAACACGATTATGTCACTTTTTTCAGTGCCATAGTAACTGGTCACTGAACAAATTGTTGCAAGTCAAGGACTACCGTATTTCCCCAAAAATAAGACCCTGTCTTATATTTTTTTGAACCCTGAAATAAGTGCTTGGCCTTATTGCCATGCACTCAAAAGCCCAATTGGGCTTATTACCAGGGGATGTCTTATTTTGGGGGAAACAGGGTACCTATATATTTCTTGTGATGGGTGTTAAAATGTGTGCTGCATGATGATCTGATAGATTTTGAAAGATCAATTTTCTGTCAATGAGAACTGCAATAAATTGAAATAACCTAGGGAACAGAGAAACATTTTTGCATTGTTTTGACGCCCACAATTTGATTTTAAAGCACCCTGCCCATTACTGCTTCAAATATTTGTGGGCCTATTTCTATCTCTCCATTAAGAATCTCTTTAGTATCCCACTGCCTTCTCCCTGTAAAGGTACTTATTTGAAGCCATTTGCCAACCTGAAATCATCAGTTAAGTGTTTTTACAATGAGCTTAATGGATCCAACCTTTTCCCACTCGTCCTTCAGGTTTTTTTTTTATATCAGACTTGTTTACCTACTTTTTAAACTACTGTATATTTATAAATCATGGTTAGGGGGAGAAATGCGGGATTCCTACTGCCATTGAGTGGTTTGAAGAAATCTGGATTGCACTTTCTTTAGGTTAAAAATTCCCTTAAGAGAATAATTCATTTTAGCCTCTTATTTATTTACATCAACATTCCCCATCCTGGAATTCTCATCTATTATTAAATACATTAGCTAGGAATTTGAGGAGTTGTAACTTCAACGTTATGGAAGGAGCCAGTCTTGGGCTGAAGGCTTGCATCTTTTAAGACCCAACACTTAAGGGAAATGAATCAAAAGATGAATCTGGGCAAAAGAGATAAACCACAAGTTCCCCAGAATCTCTGAAAAATTTCAGTCATATCATATGTTTTAGATAGGGGAAATTTATTAACATATTACTTAATGTTTTGGTTTGTTTGTGTATGTGTTTGTGTCTCCCTCTTCAAGTCAGTGTTGGCTCCTGGTGACTGCCAGGACAATTCCATGCAATTTTCTTGGCAAGATTTTGCAAGTGGTTTGCCATTGCCTCTTTCCTAGGGCTGATACAGAATGACTGGCCCAAAGTCACCCATCTGGCCTTGTGCCTAAGTTGCCCCTGTGGGTTTTACCCTATTAGCCTAAACCCTATTACCCTATTACCCTAAAGCAGTGGTTCCCAACCTGGGGGTCGGGACCCCTTTGGGGGTCGAATGACCATTTCCCAGGGGTCGCCCCAGCATCCTCAGCTCTCCCCCCACTGCCACAAGCCTGGCCATATCGACTCAACTCGCCCGAGCCCTCCGATTGGTCAGGAGAGGTGCCATTCGGTGAGAGGCGTTTGTGATGCCTGGCGGCCGAGCTTTGGATGCATCAGCTAAGGGGCCAGCTTTGCTCTCAATTCTAGGAGTTGAAGTCCAGGCACCTTAAAAGTTGCTGAGATTGAGAAATATTGCTGTACACTTGTTGGTTATCAAGTCTAAATACAGAAGCAGACTTGTTGTGGAAGATGATATTCCTTGTGCTCTTGCAAAGACTGGCCCGAGAATTTCTGATCTGGCATAATTACATATTGTTTTTGTGATGAATCGCTATGCTTTAATTATGTTCAATTTGTAACAATGAAAATACATCCTGCATATTAGATATTTACATTATGATTCATAACAGTAGCAAAATTACAATTATGAAGTAGCAACAAAAATAATTTTATGGTTGGGGGTCACCACAACATGAGGAACTATATTAAGGGGTCGCGGCATTAGAAAGGTTGGGAACCACTGCCCTAAAGTGACAGACTTTAAGGGGCACTGCTCATCTCTGTTTCTTCAACCAAAGAGCCAGCGTTGTCAAGACATTTCCATGGTCATGTGGCTGGCATGATATTATGCCGCAACAGAGAGCATACGGTGAAACTTGGAAAGCTGTTGTGCCCAAGACAGGACTAGAATTCACGGCTTCCCTGTTTCTAGCTTGGTGCCTTAACCACTGCATCAAACTGGCTCTCTATCAAGTAACTTTTCTGATCCCACCTATTTCCTATCCTGACCATGCTCAACTTTTAAAGTATGGACTCTGATAAAGCTATGAAAAGCTGCTGGCCTCTACCCTTCAAAAGATTGAACTATTATACAGTAACATATTAATTAACTAATCTTTACATAGCCAAAACTAATTCATAACCTCCAAAATTTGCATGGATCTACCAACAGCCAGTAAAAACCTACTCAATTCTACTTGTTTTATAGATTTGGCTTGCCCAAAGTCATGCAGAATCTTAAATGAAATTCTGAATGACAGTTTCTGGGCTAACATCCCAGTTTCCAGCCACCTAGGATTATTGATGGACTCAGCCATCTAGATTCTGCAATGACAGCACCATTCTTAAATTAACTATTCAGAAAGAGAAAAAAAGAACAGTTTTCACTATTTTCTCTTGGTTTTCAGCTTCTTTCTTATACAAGTAAAAGATTTGTCCCTGTATTTGCTATCACAACAAATCACAATCACTTTTCTACAACAGGTCTGGGTACTTGAATACATCTGGCTAGATCCGTGATGGCGAACCTATGTCACGTGTGCTGGAAGTGGCATGCAGAGCTATCTATCCAGGCACGCGAGCCGTGGCCTGTTGTTCTTCCGGGTTCTGGCATGTGCCTGCATGCCGGCCAGCTGGTTTTCATGCACGCAGGAGCACTGGAAACCAGAAGCACAGCTTCCCGGCAGGCGCATGTGTGCCAGTTATCTCCCCTTCTGGTCTGCGGCGTTTCGACACCACTCGGTGCCGAAAAGGTTTGCCAGCACTGGGCTAGATCATGTACTAAAGAACTTTAGTGGAATCTCACCACAATGATACAAATTAGAAAGTCCTCAAGGGATCATTTCTCCAATGGACTCTAGGAATTAGATTTCCCAGAGAGTACCCTTATGACCGAATATAAAAAGGATCAGAAATTCTGTAGAAAGTTTAGCAATCTTTGCGATATGTGATGAATTTTATCTTACAGGCAGGAAAGTTACCTGAGACATGGAAAGGTACATATATAACATTAATACTCAAAGAAGGACAGTATTTGACTTTCACAAGGAATTTTAGACCAATATCCTTATTTATTATAAACTGTTCGCAATGATCATAGCTAATAGATTGAAAATAATATTACAACTTATTCATGAAGATCGAGCTGAGTTTTTACCGAAAAGACAATTAAAAGTTACCACGGTCTTGGACATTTAATATTTTGAACAGCACAATGAAAAATAACTTGCATTATGTATTTTTTTAGGCAGAAAAAGTTTTCACAATTTGAACTGGAATTTTTATTTAAACTTTTGACAGGTATGAACTTTGGGGAGAATTTTATAAAATTGATAAAGTTGAATTATACTTCACAAAGGTACATATAATGGAGATTTATCTAAACCAGTGGGAACCCTTAGGGGGGCGGTGAGAGGCAAGGGTAGTGACAGGGAGGCGGTGAGAGGGGCCAAGGGGGTGGTAGGTGGTAGTTGGTTTGCCATGCTTTTGCACTTGAAGCTCCCTCGTGTTCCTTGCTCTTGTGTGCAGGGCAGCCCATTCTGAAAGAAAACGCGAGATGTTTTCTTTCAGAATGGGCTGCCCTGCACACAAGAGCGTGGAATGTGATGGAGTTACAAGTGCTAGGTATGATGCCTGTCTCACAGCCCGCCCAGCCCCCACCCAGCCTCCACTCCGCTCCGCCCCGCCCCGCCCCGCACGACTGGTCACCCAAAACTGCATCCCACCACGCGACTCCTACCTAGCACTTGAAGCTCTCTCGCGTTCCTTGCTCTTGTGTGCAGGGCAGCCCATTCTGAAAGAAAACGCGAGATGTTTTCTTTCAGAATGGGCTGCCCTGCACACAAGAGCGTGGAATGTGATGGAGTTACAAGTGCTAGGTATGATGCCTGTCTCACAGCCTGCCCAGCCCCCACCCAGCCTCCACTCCGCTCCGCTCCGCTCCGCCCCGCACGACTGGTCACCCAAAACTGCGTCCCACCACGCGACTCCTACCTAGCACTTGAAGCTCTCTCGCGTTCCTTGCTCTTGTGTGCAGGGCAGCCCATTCTGAAAGAAAACGCGAGATGTTTTCTTTCAGAATGGGCTGCCCTGCATCCAAGAGCGTGGAATGCGACGGAGTTACAAGTGCTAGGTATGATGCCCGTCTTGTAGCCCGCCAGCCCCTGCCCAGCCCCGCCCAGGCTCTGCTCCGCCCCACCCCGCCCCGCACGACTGGTCACCCCAAACTGCATCCAACTGCGCGATGGGTGTCCTACCTAAAACCTGAAGCTCTCTCGCGTTCCTCGCTCTTGTGTGCAGGACAGCCCATTCTGAAAGAAAACGCGAGATGTTTTCTTTCAGAATGGGCTGCCCTGCATCCAAGAGCGTGGAATGCGACGGAGTTACAAGTGCTAGGTATGATGCCCGTCTTGTAGCCCGCCAGCCCCTGCCCAGCCCCGCCCAGGCTCTGCTCCGCCCCACCCCGCCCCGCACGACTGGTCACCCCAAACTGCATCCAACTGCGCGATGGGTGTCCTACCTAAAACCTGAAGCTCTCTCGCGTTCCTCGCTCTTGTGTGCAGGACAGCCCATTCTGAAAGAAAACGCAAGATGTTTTCTTTCAGAATGGGCTGCCCTGCATCCAAGAGCGTGGAATGTGACGGAGTTACAAGTGCTAGGTACGGAGCGCGTCACAGCGACGAGGGAAGCCGACCGCTCCCGAAGCTGCTCGGGTGAGCGCTCGTAGACCCACGGAAAGGCCCCATCGCGGAACCTGCGCATGTGCGGACTTTCCCACCCGGCGTCCCTGTCACCTAGCAACCCGGTGCACGCAATTCAGTGGGCTCCCCTCCGGCATGGCGCACCCGCGGATCTCAGCCCAGCTGCCCCCCGACATCGACCCCACCAAGGTGCCTGTGGCCTTCGGCCGCTGAGGCCTCCCCAAGCTCAATGAAGAGCTGTAGCACCCCGAGCTGCTGACGCGGCAGCCGGCCTTGATGGCGCTCTGCGACCTGGTGCACGACCCAGAGAACACTTACCAAGCCATCGGCCTGGGTGAGCAGCGGCGGCGGCCTGGTCACGGCTGGCGGGAGGGAAGGGAAGGGAGGGAAGAAGGAAAGAAAAAGGAAAGAAAGAAAGAGAGAGGGAGGAAGGAAGGAAGACAGAAAGAAAGAAAGAGACAGAACAATGGTAGGAAGGAAGGAAGCAAGATAGACAGAAAAAGAAAGGAGGGAGGGAAGAAGGAAAGAAAGAAAAAGAAAGAAAGAAAGAAAGATGGTGGGAGGGTTGGAGGGAGACAGAAAGAAAGAAAGAAAGATGGTAGGAAGGAAGGAAGACAGACAGAAAAAGAAAGGAGGAAGGGAAGGGAGGAAAGAAGGAAAGAAAAAAGAAAGAAAGAGCGAGGGAGGGAGGGAGGGAGGAAGGAAGATAGAAAGAAAGAGAAAGAAATATGGTAGGAAGGAAGGAAGATAGAAAAAGAAAGGAGGGAGGGAACAAGGAAAGAAAAAGGAAAGAAAGAAAAAGAAAGAAAGAAAGAAAGATGGTAGGAAGGAAGGAAGGAAGGAAGATGGTAGGAAGGAAGGAAGGAAGGAAGGAAGGAAGGAAGGAAGGCAGAAAAAGAAAAGAGGGAGGGAAGAAGGAAAGAAAAAGGAAAGAAAGAAAAAGAAAGGAAGAAATAAGGAGGGAGGGAGGAAGACAGAAAGAAAGAAAGATGGTAGGAAGGAAGGAAGGAAGGAAGGAAGACAGACAGAAAAAGAAAGGAGGGAGGGAAGGGTAGGGAGGGAAGAAGGAAAGAAAAAGGAAAGAAAGAGGGAGGGAGGGAAGAAGAAAGAAATATGGTAGGAAGGAAGGAAGACAGAAAGAAAGAAAGAAAAAGATGGTAGGTAGGTAGGAAGGAAGACAGACAGAAAGAAAGAAAGAAAGAAAAGATGGTAGGTAGGAAGGAAGACAGACAGAAAGAAAGAAAAGAAAGAAAGAAAAAGAAAGATGGTAGGAAGAAAGACAGAAAGAAAAAGAAAGAAAGAAGGGGAAGGTAGAGAAGAAAGAAAGAACGAAAGAAAGACTTATGACCACAATTGAGCCTAACATTTTGGTTGCTAAGCAAGAGCGTTAAGTGAGTTTCACCACACTTTACAAGTTGGCCACGCCCACCCAATCACTTGACCACTAAGCCATGCCCACTTGAGGGGGTGGGGTGGGGGGTGGTGAGGATGAGTTTGTAGCACCAAGGGGGGGTGGACTGAAAAAGTTTGGAAACCACTTATCTAAACCTGACCTAAAAGGAACAAGGCAGGGTTTTCCATTGTCTCCTGTTTTGTTTATTCCAGTTTTAGAAATATTAAGATGACAGAAGATTAAGGATATAATTTTGTTTTTTAAAAAAACCTTATAAATTAAGAGCCTTTGTAGATGATTCTGGTTCTTATCTTAGAAGACCCTTTAAATGAAATTGAAACTATAATGGGAAAATTCCATGCATTTGCAGGTTTTAAGATCAATAAACAGAAGACAAAGATGTTAACAGAAAATATGAATACCCTGATCAAATAGAATTGATGAATAACATGGGTTTTAAGGTTGAGAAGATGAAATATTTGAGTATTAATATGATAAATATGATCTGTATGTTGTTTTGAAATAATTATGTTAAGACTTGGATTGTAATAAACAAATACATATTAAGATGGATGAAACCACAACTGTCATTGTTGGGAAGAATTTATGTGATTAAGATGAATGTCTTGCTTAAAATGTTTTTTTTAATTTTAGACAATACCAATTTTGACATCTGATGTACAATTTAAATAATGTCCAAAAAGACATAACTAAATTTATATTGTATTGCATTATATAGCATGGGGGGGAAAACATAATTTAAATAAAAGATATTGCAAGAGGCAGAGGAAAAAGGAGAATTGGGCTTACCCGATTGGGAAATTATATTTTGCAGCCTACTGTTTGGCCTGGATGAAACAATGGATGTTGCTAAGAAACAGGAAGCTTTTGGAGTTAGAAGGGCATGATTTGAGATTTGGGTGATATAAATATATATGGTGTAATAAAGCTGGGTTTAATGTAGATTTAAAAATTGTTTTGTTTGATGTGCCATAACAGATATAAATGTAGGCTGTGCCTGAAAATACCTTTGTGACTCTCAGCACAGAAAGTATTTTACAGAAATGATTACTAAACACAAATGGTTGATTTACTCTGATATATTAGAATTTTGTCAGGAAGAATGTAGAATGTAGAAACTAGTGGTAGAAGTATATGTCAATGGTATCTATATGTACAATTGTCCCAAATATGTTTTTTGTTTTATAAAGGCAACCGGACTTCGTTTTCCTTGAAGACATTTTGCTTCTCATCCAAGAAGTGAAACGTCTTCGAGGAAAAAGAAAGTCCATTTGCCTTTAAAAAAGAGAGAAAAATAAAAGCACCTTTGGGACAGCCATGACCTGGATGACTGAGAATCTCCATAGACATATATGTGTAATTGTTAGAAAGATTTAAAGTGGTTAAAACAGTGCATGGTTTTGAATAATGTAAGACTGAATTTGAAATGGAACTGGGTACAAGTGATGATTATATTATTATCAAATGTATAAACTTTTATTGAAATACGAAACAAAAGAACAAGTGAAAGAATGTAGGATAAAATGGGCTATAAAATGTCATAGTGTATCTATGGATCAATAGGAGAATATGTGGTGAAAGGTCTGAAATTTATGCTATGTTATAGTCTTAAAAGAGAATTTTTATAAAATGATACATCATTGACACGTCACTGAAAAAACTGACTAGAATGTATAATGGTTCTTCAAACTTATGCTGGAAATGTAACCAACAAGAAGGAGACATTTTATCACGCTTGGTAGACATGTAAAATGCCACAAAATTTTAGACTCAATTACATATAACACAGATTATTTTAAAACGTCATATACAACTGAAATTATTGGCTTTTGAGATTTGATGTAAAGCCGCTGGGAAAAAACTATGGAACTTTATGATAACTGCAGCAATTTTACCCTAAATTTTAGAGCTATGGCCCTGGAAATTGCGGAGTTTAGACTATCTTCAGCATTATCTCTTGTTTTTATTTCTCAAACTCAGGGAGATGCGAAACTCATATGTTGATGTTTGGAACAGTCTCTTGTAACTGATGAGGACAAACAAATTGTAATATAATCTATGTAAGACAGAGTTGCTGCAAGTAAAGAAATCTAGCACTCTGGGAAGATTTATAATTGGGTTTAGATAATTTCCATTCTCACTGATTCTCAGTGTAATTTCTGAGTGCACTCTAAAATGTCTATTAATCTCTGATGCCTTGAATAATATGGGACCAAATTACTTGTACCCAATCCAAGTCAGCCCATTCTGTTCTAAGATCTGAAGTGGAAGCTCCTATTTATTGTTCAGTACTAAGACTGGTCCAATTGGCAGAAGCAGGGTAGAAAGTGTCCCTAACTACAGACCTTGAGGAATGCCTTAAAATTATTTTTATATAGTCTTTTCTTATGGGATTGCATTGGTTTTCAGTTCTCAGTGTTCTTAAGAGATATGCTAGTTTTATTATTCCTGGCTTAGTACAAAACAACGATTTGCAAGATAAAAAGGAAATAACAGCTATGGAAAACTGGAAGAGGGGAAGCAAAGCAAGAAAGCACATATTATTAAGCACTGAGATAGCAATATGCTCGGAAGAGGAGAAATGTTATAGAAATCCTGCTCCTTGTAATGTTTTAAGTTTATATGATAAAACAAGATTTAAGAAAATAATTACAAGTTGATATTAGAGATGTGATGTGAACAATGCAAGAGAAGTAGAATGAATGTTGGTCTATTCTCAATCCCTATGCACTTCTTTGTATTCATTTTACCTGTTTACCTGTCAGGGGTTCCGCATTGTTGTATGCTGGTAGGACTAAGAGAATTGATTCCCTTGCTAATATAGATTTTTCTTTTTCCTATATTATTTTACATAAATGTTTTCATCTTTTTTCATATTCATCTGTTCACTATAGCTGAAAAGAACATACAAATGTTAAAGCATAGTAGCAAACAGAGGTTCTTCATCACTTCTTTTTTAAAAAAAGGCCCTCTCACTCCAAACCCTTTTGGAGGGTTTTGGCACAATTTTGGCACACTAATATTAACACTAGTCCTAATACTGATAATTTAGTACACCAATAGAGTGCAGTCTCAGTAGGGGTCCCAACCCGCAGGTGGGGGCAGGGCCCAGTAGGGCAGAATGCCCTGAGCTGTCCTCAACTGATGTTTTTAAAGTGACAGCTGTCAAACAGGGAAATATTGAAGTAAAAGAACTCACTGTAGAATTTGAAGGATTCAGTAGAATAGTTGGTGGAGAATTTCCAAGAATGGGTTAGTACTGTCCTTTTTGGCTAAGGACCAAGAAAAGAAGAGGGGGTGCCAAGGCAAGAGGGTGCTATTTATACTTTTAAAAAACTCGGTCCTGATTGGCTAGAGGGCAGATTTAACCCACAGTGGAGTCCACCCACTATGGAGAATGGAAGAGCCAGTTTGGTCCAAAAGTTAAGACACCAGACTACAAACCAGGAGTCAGTGAGTTCTAGTCCCACCTTAAGGCATGAAAGCCAGCTGGGTAACTTTGGGCCAGTCACTCTCTCTCAATCCAATCCA